>VYZT01013903.1:228815-308155 GCA_013400735.1 Pomatostomus ruficeps
CGGGGCGGGGCCGGCGCGGGGCGAAGGCTCGCGAGCGTTGGGAGGGGCCCGGCGCGTGCGCGGTGCGGGGGCGCCGCTCGGCCCCTCAGGAGGCGGCGGGCGTTGTGCTCTCCGTACACCCGACAGTGAGGCGTTTTCCGCATCAATCTACACCCGAAATAAAGCGTTTTCTGCATCACTTGGGATCAGACTGTCCGTGAGCAGGCATAACATGCTGTCATGGCACCGCTCCCCCTGAGTTTGCGTTCCCCCTTTCCCTCACTGCAGTGCATGGAGTATTGATCTCCGTGACTCCTGAGCTTCTCCAGCCTTCGGCTTGGGTCGCTTCTGCGGCAGTGGCCCCGTGCTCGCGGTCGCAGCTGAGGCCTCGCAGTGCTCGGTCGGGCACCGTCCCGCTCCCCGCCCGGGCTCGCCGAATACAGAGCTCGGCATTCAACACAAAAAAGGTGCTGCCACGGCTCGGAAATCCTGTGGGGTTTTACAAACTTCTTCCAAGCCCTGCGTTCCTGGTCCTGACGGCCTCTCCCGGACAACGGGAAGCAGCCACATACCAAACACGCCTCGCAAGATTTTTCTATCCTACAGCAAGTCCGATTTTGTAAATTTATGAGATCAAAGCCTTGCAGGCACCCAACTTGTGTTTATCCTTTTGGATTTTCCTCTTTCCTTCCTAATAACCAAGAGTGTTTTAGGTTTTGCCGTTTCTCCAGCTACCCCTTCCCATCCTCTTTACCACTTACCCTTTATGGCACAATTACCTTCGTTGTGTTCAAGGACTTGATTGTCCCTTCCACGTTGTGTTATAGTATTTCTAGTGTTTTTTTAAAAAAAATCTGAGGAAATACGACATTTTCTCCAGTGCAGACTGTTTTGATGCTGTGCCTGGTATCACTGCAGGCACAACCATGGGATGCACAGCCGGGATCTAAAGAGCAGCTACTCTTAACATGCCAGTCATTACACTGCATCCACAACAGAGAAAATATAAAATACTCCCAAAACTGTCAGGTAAAGAGACAGGTTTCAGTCTCATGAAGTCTATCAAAACTAATTTTCTTTCTTTTTTTTCCTTCTCTTTGAATTTCTGTTGTAAATGTAAGATTTCCAAATATCATGTCTATTACTGTTCCAAAGGTCAGAAGTTTGTACTAGATACTTGGCAGAACATGTTATCCTTTTTCAACTTTAGTACATAAAATATTATTTCCAGTGGTGTGGGAATCTTCAGAGATTCTCTGCCACGAAGCCAAGTGGAAAAGATAGAGAGAAAATGTCCTCCTGAGTAATTAAGGAGAAGAAAAGAACTGAAGCATGAATCCTTCTCAATTAGGAGATTCTTTTTTTCTCTTATTTTTTCCTTTTTTTTTTTTTTACTGGAGATGTAATAGCAAATCAAGAGCTTTACCAGCTCAGTTTATATTTAAAGATCATGTAAAAGATTAGTCAATACTTCCCAGGTGCAGGTGGCTGGAAAAAAAATTAATGAACAACTAGAAAAAAAACTCCAGATTTTGGTGAAATCTGTGCAGTCACAGTTCTCATGGATCCAATATAATTTAAGCCCTATTCTTGGTTTTTAGAAGGGAACTCATTTTACCACCTATTCCAGCTGTTCAGCATTCCTGCAATGAACATAACGCAGAAGTGGACACTCACCATGGGAATAAAGTTAGTAACCTAAAAATTCCTTTTTGTTTCACACACAAATTCTCATACTGAACACCAGCCTACGGCTGGGCACAGGAGCAGTGAGGGAGCCAGAAGTATTCCATAGGAACCAAAGCTGCCATTCCAACTTAATTGCTTGGCTCAACTGACCCGTGAAACGAGACTTGCCTCACTCCAAAAGTACCTGAATTTGGGTAGGTAATGGCTCTAATAGCTGCAATTATTTCAGGGGCTATTTCCGCTGTGGGGTTTATTTTCCCAAATATCTGGTGGAGAACAATGGAAACGAGTGTCATGATCCTCACTGCTCCCTGGTGTCACAGCCAATGTCTCCATGTGGTAAAAACCCATAGTTAAACACAACTGAGAGGTTTTCACGTGAGTAATTTCGGTGCTGGGATTAAGGGATGTGGCCAAGCAGGGCACCTGTTGTCCGTGTAAAGTGGAAAACTTGCTTCCCCCTTTTGTGTGGATTGTATCCCTGAGAAGGTAAAGCATCATCACTTACCACAGAGTTTTTTAATTGATAACTGTAGCACTGGGTCAGGCCGGCTAACTAGGCCGAGGAGCCCCAAGGAGAGCCAAATAAGGACCACACCAAGACGGCAGACGGAGAGGGCAGAAAGAGAGAGAGGGCAGAACCCTCTGCCTTTATTTATATGTTTTTACAAATCACCGTGGATTGGAGGTAGAAATCAACACCTCCTAATTCCACTGGTCAAGCATCTGTCTATCATATTTCTCCACCCAGTATAATGGAATTATAAACACAGGAAAAGTATAGATAGTTGCTAAGAAACCATGGCCATGTTTACAGAAAAAGGTATGAGAAAATTTACAGAAGGAAAAACACTGCAAAACTCAGGGCAACAGATAACTAACAGTATCTGTATCATGTAAGAATCAGAGGTGCTTTGCTATTAATATGGACGAATTGCAGTCGCAGGAAATTAAATGTTTCTGCTTCAAACATCCCTGAATTTGGGAGGACCAGCTGAGTTACAGAGTACATCTCCTCCCTCAATTGTTCTGCTTCATTGACACTCCCGAAGATGCCTTTTAATCTACCGCCTTTTACCACCATGTGCCCATCCCAGATTCCTCAGAGTAAAATTCAACTTCCTCACCTCTCCCACTGGGAAAGATTTGTGATCATCATGCACAGAAATATTTTTAACTTTTATTTTTATTTATTCTAAGTATTTAGTGTCCTGTGAGTTTTATTACAGCCTAACAATTTCCTTCCTCTTGTTCTCCAATCTGGCTGTTAGGCTATTGGTTTTAATTTCTTAGCTTTTGGAAAAAAAATCCCTTTGGACATTCATGCTCATCTTTGGCAACAACTACTAGCTAAGTATGTAGTTAACACACTGCAAGGAAGATACACAAATTAATTCCTTGCCTGACTAGAGGAAAACAAAATATTCTGAGATTCCCAATGGGAAGACCCTCCTCAGACTGTTTAACCATATATGCTTACTCTGATGATGAACTTCCTGAAAAACTAGGGAGGCAAAGGGATCATTAGGAATTTTGTGAGAGCTCACCTTTTGCAGGAAAGTTACATTTTTGCAAATGGCACAACACTGCTCAGGTAGCTACCTAAGAACATTGATCTCCTGCTATAACAGCATTTTGCAGCTCAAAATTCCCATTTCTGAAATAAAGAGTGAAATACCAAATTATTTTTCCAAAATCAAGAACAAGAATGCAATGGTCCGAATATTGTACCGCTAATTCTGCTCCTTCCAAAGCAAAATTCCCCTCTGTCCATATTCCCAGAGCTTCAGTTCAAAGGATAACGTTAAAAGTAGAAAAGAAGAAACAGAACTGTGAGATCATTATCTTTCTGCTGTATTATAATAACAGCAGTTTAACATTTAGTTTTTTAAAATTAAACCCACATCTTTCTTCTCTTTAACTCAAGACTAACACGGCTTTCCTTCTAAAGAAAAAAATCTAATACAGATTTTCCCTGAAGGGCTTTCCTTCCATATATGGATTTTTCCTGAAGAGTAAAAGCTATGTACACATAAGCAATTGCAGATCTCCTTCTGACAATCAAATGCTTATTTCTCAGCCTTTATCAACAATACTGAAACAAATGGGGAGCCTGACATGTTTTAAATGTAGGGATGGAACACTTTCTCTACTTCTGTTTTACCTTCAGTGGTAGTTTTCCTTGCTTTTCATGTTCACTGTCACATATCGGTGTTGTTCTATAACGTGCTGAGTGCTGGTGTGAATGGACTGGGAATTCAGTGAGCCTTAAGATTGAAAGGTTTTAAGATTATATTAATATGCAAAGAGAGGGAATGACAAGCCCCAGCTGCTCCCAGGAGCAGCCTGAGCCATAGCTCAGCTGGAGGCAGTAACAATTTCCTACGTCTTAGTTCCCAATTGAAGAGCACATCTCTCAGCTGAGGGCAATTTATGGGGTGTCCACGGGAAAGGCTTCATGGATGCCAGGTGGAAATTCTGAAATAACAAATATTTTATGCTTGAGGATGCAGAGTGTGTTGGGAACATCTCACCCTGAGCATTGTGTCAGATAATCCTTGGCCAGTGCTTTTGGAGTCCTGGTTCCCAAGTCAGGAACAATCTGGAAAAGGAAACAGTGAATTGGGGTATTTGCTATTCATTTACTAAGTTTTCTGTGAACACAAAGACAGCCATTGATGCACTCTCTGAAAGTTACCAGAGAAGACAGTGAAAGCTTTTTGTGTTGAAAGAACACTGGCTGTCCCATGATACTGACATGTACGTTCTTATCTTCCTCACTTCCCTTCCTTGTCCATAGGGGAAACAGCAGGTATGAAGATGGGCATTCCTGTCCCTTGCCACTGCTGGGTGACTTAAAAGGGTCCATCGAGGGCCTGCCACCACCCTGCTGCAGTTACCAAGCCCCGATGAATGTGAGTGGGATGAGGAGAGAGGATTCCTGCCTAGTCACTGGAGCATCCAAACTGCCTCAGGCTTGGTGTAGTGTACAACATTATCAACAGTGTCTGATAAAACAGAGTAAGAACTGAAAAAAACAGTCAAAATTGTTACAAAATAACACCTAAACCTCAGCTGCTTTGCTCCAAGCCACGAATTCTTGCTACACACTCCACAATGAAACAGCTCTGAAATGGGTTCTTATATCAATTTTTTGGTGTGTCTTCTGCCACTTTATTTTTACTACACACAACCTACAGATACTTGATTCCAGCCCCAGTGCTTTGTTGGTAGAGCATACGGACATTCTAGATATTAGAGATATCCAGAAACAGTATACAGATGTCCACACTCAAGCCTGAAAAAATCAAAGATGGGGTGGCAGGGGAAAACCTGCCCTGACAGGAGGCAATCTGGAGTCTGGTGAGTGCCACACTTGCATGTTCTTTGTTGCTATAATCAGGTTACGGCTTCAGCTGAAAGATTTTCTTCATTTGCCATCAGAAACATCATGCCAAAAACCATTAGAAAGAAGGAGGTGGCTAAAAGAATGGGCTGGCACAGATAAAGATGAAGACTTAAGTAACAAAAACAAAGAACAGTCTTGGTATGAGAAACTCTCCACCAGTAATTTGGTATCAGTTGCCAATTTTACATATCTTATTCCAAACATTTAATGTCTCTTTCATTAATTTTTCAGGGTTGTTAAAAGTTGTACAACTATAAGCTGCAAGAAGATTTCACAAACAGTGAGGATTTTGTGTCTGTGACCTGTTATAACCCAGAGAGAACATGCAATGGGATTTGTATTTTTCTACTGAGTAGCTATTTTCAGAGGCAAAAAGCCAAACACTTGCATAACGCAATGTGACCATTCTGTGTATCTGTGGCATTTGTTACAGGACAACACTTTGGCCAACAACATTGAGCTGGTAAAAGAACGGGGCATGCCTACAGAGAGCAGCCAGTTTAAATATGATGAAGATTAGAGTAAGTAGGATTTCAGTCCTTCCCCCTTCTTAAGTGAACGGAGTAATTCTCCGAGCATGTGCAAAAATAATAAACAACTTCTCTTCTGCCAAAGAACAGGCCAACAGTCTAGACTTTTTCTTAAGTGGAAATCATCTAGATTAAGAAATTGTGAATAAACGCCTGACAGGCGATTTCACTGCTTCATGCTATGAAATACATGCTGCTTATTTGTGAAATCCTACGAGAACTATTGCAGCATTTGAATCGAGACCAAGGCTGGGGAAGACTTGCATTTCTTACCGTTCTCTTGCTGCTGGTGTCAAGGTTCTTTGCAACCACGAGCTTTGCTGTTGTAGCTGAGACCACAGTGACGATTCAGCCAGCATCAGATCGGCTTTCCACTGTTTGCAGACATTTGGTGCATTTGTAGGAAGATACAGGACCCTGTGTTTATGTTTTTGTGTATGTGTATAAACTGTAATTTGATTACAAAGAAATGTTGCACAGTTTAGTAGACTCAGTCCAGGCCTGGGAGCCAGGAATGCTTGGTGAACTCATTGCAAAGTTATGTAGGCCAAAATTCCCCGTATCATCCTCTGGTTTTAGTCACATTTTGATGTTGTTGGTCTGATTTTTCTGATGTAGAGAGGATAAATAGCTCCCACTGTCATGAGTTAGCAAGACCTCAGCTCCTCCACACTCTTAAACTGGGTTCCCTCGCCTTGAAGTGTTCGCTGGCAGAGGCGGTTGCTTTTATCATCTGTCTTCACAGGATGTCATACATCCTTATTATTCCTTATGATCTCTTCTCCAGCTTTTAATGGTGCTACAGAGCTAATGAGATGTTTAGTTCCCCCACCCAAGCACAAGCATAAGGATGAGATGGTATCAGAAAACTCGCTGAAACCATTAAATCTCAGGCATGCGGAATTTCCAGAAAGTTCCTGTTTTCAGCATGTCAGTTTTAGTTTTCAAATGCAGAAGCGTACAGCCTGCTCACATGATGACAGCAGCATAACAGGACAAACTGTCTTCTGCAGACAAAATCCTAACTATTTTTAACTTTAGAGAGATCTGCAGATGACTCTTCTTCCACTCAATGTGGTTTTCCTCCCTTCCGTCTGGAGAACCTGCCCTTGGTAACATCATACAGTAATTCCGTGTCAAGGGGTATTGATTCGTAACAGTATTCCAAAGCCTGTGGTGGCCTCTTCCAACCACCCAGAAGCTGTCCTGCAGCAGACAGCTGAGATGCTCCTGCTCAGAAACCACCAGATTGTTTTATCTTCATGCATCAGAAAGTTGAGACATCCAGGGAGATGGCTGTCCTTCCTCAGCTGCCAGGGAGGGACACAAGTGTGTACCCAGAGGAACATAGAGCACCAGACAGAGCCAGCAGAGTTAGACTCCTCCTGGAAGATCTGCTCACTTTTCCATGCACAAAACAGGGAGGAACCCTCACTGCAAACCCCATCATCCCACCCTGAGGGACTGCAGCATCTCCCAGCTAGGATTTCATCTAGGAGGGGAGACCATGTCCAATGTACAGCAGCTCCTGGAGTGCGTGTGGTCTGCAGGGGGGTAAATGTGAGCGGAGAGGGAAGTAGTATTTCATCCTGTGCTTTTCCAGTAGATGGTTGTACTGGTTGTTTTTTTAAATGCTGAAAGCACAACCAAACCTTGAATGAAAGGAAGCATTGTGTATAGAGCACAAGAAGAATTTCCTTTACTGTAACTTGTAGGGAGAAAAGGAAATAAAAGCAGAGCAGCAGTTAGATGAAGGTCAGATGATTGTATGAATCAGAGGGTGATGCAAGTTATCGAGTGCACAGCTGAGTGCTCCACCCAATAAACCAGATGCCACCTAAGTACACAAATACCACTTACCTGTGATTACTTACCCCCATGGAAGTAGTCTTCTTGCTCAGAAAGAAAGGACTGGGTGTTTTTTTTTTGTTGTTTCTTACTTTCATACTGTAAATTTAAAAATCAGAAAAATATTTATTAGGTAGGACAGCAGTGATGACATTAAGACAGATGCAATTTCTTAAGATTTTTAGGCATTTCACTCCACCTAGGTGAAAGCTGAGACACAAGCACTCCCCAGTCCAAAACACTGAAGAGGTGACAGAGGCTGCTGTTGGGGTATTTCCAGAGCTATGTCTGGAAATGTATTTGCAATTTCCATTAAAAAGGGAAACACAGTGAAATTCCTGCAGTGACCTGCCTGGCCCATGGGAAGCATGCTGACTTCCAGAAAAGCCCTGACACCAAAAACAATCTTGTCAAGGAAATATCATTTTCAATAGCTGCATATGAAGTGACTGCACAAGTGCATCCAGCAGCCTTTGACTTTTCTTGGAAGCTGGGTGGAGCTGCCCTCCAAGTACCCTTACCTCTCCACCTTGTGTCAGGGATACTGTCAGTGCCATACCAGCGTGCTAAAAGCCATGGATGGTAGCAGCAGATATCTTTCTTTTTTCAAACTGCTTTAGTGACTTACTTTTTTCCCCAGAGCTCTTGCCAGTGGCAGACATTTTCCATGGCAGTCCATTGCATTGGAACAGTTGGATTTCATTGCCATCTTTATCCCAGGCAAAATTGCCTTTGCCGTAGAAGTGTTTTCGGTTATATAAATCATTGCTGTAGTAGTTGCTACTTTGTGAGTTATCACTGGCTCTCTCTCTAGGAGGGTATTACAAATGTGCTGCACTTTTGAAGAAGGTACCAAGAGAAATGGAAACAGTTTGTGGGTTTGCCGTTAAGGAGACCCTGAGCAAGAACCACCCAAGTTTTTTCCACTTGTGGTCTAAAGAAGGATGTGCACACACATAGTAAAGAATCTGCAATCAAAATTGGCAGGAAGAGTATTGCAATAAGAAACGGAGAGAGCAAAGATCTGCAGCACCTTGGGCCCAGGATGGGAATCATCAGTAAAGCCATGTCCTGGGGTCTGGCAAGATGATAAGTGGAGATGGGTGTGAGGGACACCCCAAACCTGGAGGAGCAGTGATGGTGGTCCAGCAGATGAAGCTGTCAGTAACTTATACAATAACAGAAGCACAGAAGGGTTTGGGTTAGAAGGGACCTCTAGAGGTCATCTCATTCCACCCCCCTGCCATGGGCAGGGACACCTTCCACTATCCCAGGCTGCTCCAAGCCCCATCCAACCTGGCCTTGAACACTCCCAGGGATGGGGCAGCCACAGTTTCTCTGGGCACCCTGTGCCAGGGCCTCACCACCCTCACTGCAGAAAACTTCTTCCTTGTATCTAACCTAAATTTACCCTCTTCTAGTTTAAAACCATTTCGTTTAAACACCATGGGCAAGGAGGGGGTGAGGGTTCCGTTGCAGAGTGTTTTCCTTGCTGAGATAATGAGACCACCACATGCTCCAGCAATGCTGCTCAGCTGCCTCTGTAGTTGACAGCCTGAACAGGAAATAGCCAAATCACACCTAATGAGCTTTCATGCTTTGACTGTAAGTGATGAAGGCAGAGGACAGACACTGCTGGTGGAAGACATTTCCTCCAAACCTGCCTCTGTTGTTCACATCCTGAAAAAGTGGAAATTCACCCCATATTTCTGAGACTAATGACTTGCACTGGACAAACTCTGCATGGGCTCCAGCAGAGCCAATGATTCCTTCACTGGAAGGATGAGCTGCTGTAGGAGCTTGCAATCCAGCGGGATCAGCAGCTTCCCAGCCAACCAGCCTGGGAAGAAACAGACAAGGAAGCGACAGTCAACCTCAAAATATCTGAAAGGTTGTATTTAGGTTAAGGATTATTTTCCCCTGAAAAATGTGTGTCTGAATTCACAGCTGTGAAGAGCTGCAGTTGCCAGGAGCAACGGGGGTTCTTACCAGCCCGAGAAAGAGCCCTTGATTTTAATACTAAATCAGTTCAAGTCTACAGTTCTTAAAAAACTCTGTTTCCATGCGAAGGGCCTGCTTTTCACTAACCTATAATTTAAGAAATAGTTTGGAGAGTTAAGCTGTATTTTGAAAAATAAATTATCCTCCAGGCTGATGGCTTTTACAATCTAACCAGCCTCAGAACAATGTCATGTGAAATGACAGAGATCAAGACCTTTGGTTAAACTGTATAAGAAAAACAGCTTTGGAGAATAAAGTGCATGATCATTAATTATTGCAGCACAAGGAACACAGCTGTAATTTTCTTGTTCACCCAGAATATCTCCCACAAATTTTATCAGTCTTATTGTTAATACATGAAAACAGGAGCCCTTATTTTTCCATGTCTTTTGGTGGTGATCAAAATTAGACAAGATTTCTAGTTACAGCTGCTATTAATAAATCTACTCCTTGAAAATGTGGTAATTAATTTCTTAGGATTCAGTGCACTCAATAAGCTATTGAAAACTATAATTGTTCATGGCTGTAATTTTGAAGTAATTATAGAAGTAACTATAGAAGAAATGCTGAACATAGTCTTTGCAATACATCGAAGTTCTCCAAAGTGGAAAGCATCCTGGGCAGGAAAATCAAGTGCATAAACCCACTGGTACCCTCTGCCCTAAAGTCACTGTTTATAGACACCTTTGTAGCATAGTGACTTTTTGCCATTGCTGCCCCAAAGGCCCCAAATGAGGGTGTTTGCTCAGGAGACGTCCCACCTGTGGCCCAGTGTCAGCAGTGGGAGCTGGCCAAGGGACTTGCTGGGGTCACCCCTGCACAGACTTGGGCTTTGCCTCCAGGCGCCTTCACCACTGCACTCTCTGCTGGCTCCAGGCTGTTTATAAAACACTTTTCTTCTGGTCACATCAGTGGAAATATTCTAGAAATTCATTTGATTAGCCAAGAAAACTAAATTAGTGAGCCTTTGGGAAGTAAGAACCTCATTTCTCAAGGAAATGTTCTCATCCCTCTTCCTCAGCCCAGCTATGTGCACTTCCATAAGAAACACTGTCTTTCTTTTCAATGCCACTTAAGGAAAACATTTGTTTTCCATTAAGAACCTAGGACAAACTCCACCTTCAGCTCTCCCACTCAGCCCAGCAATACGACCAGTGACACACTCATGTGTCCCAGAGCTGCAACTTCAGCCCCTCCTGCTCAAGCAGGAAATAATGATGAGAGCAGCTTTGGTTGCAGTTGCTCCAGCACAGCAGAGCTGCACATGATCTGCACGACTCCCCATTCTTTCTTAGTGCTTTTCCATGGGAAAAAAGCAGGGTCTGTCCAACCAGTGGAATCAAAACTCACCCTAAGGAGTTAAAAAAGAAGGAAAAGCAAATTCCAGATTAAACAGACACTCTGGTTAGTGGTAGAAACTGAACAATAGGAGCAGGCAAAGGCATGGTGGTCAGAGAGAGTTCCTCTCTCAGCATTTTAGAAAGCATGGGATAGAAGAAATCTTCAAACCAAAAAATACCAGTATTAAACAATGTCCTTATGGGCTAAAACCCAGCAGCCCAGGGATGGCCCTGACCTCTGGCACTGCGGCACCGCAGGGCTCGCCGCAAAAAAAGGAGCCTGTGACCTGCGTCAGAGGAAGTGGCTCCCTCTCGTTCACACAAAGTTCTGATTTTGTAATGGGAAAAAGATGAGCCAGAGCAGGACATTTCCTTCCTGCCACCCCCATCTCGTTCTTCCTTAAGATTTTCTTGGTCTATAATTTCATCTCTGAGAAGTTCTATCTACAGAAAAACTGTTACCAAAGGTGCTGAGTTACAGGTTCTTAAGGAAAACAACAGCAAACTGAAAGCACGAAGGTGTTGGTGGAGTGAGAGGTGAATCACCCCAGAAGGCCCCACCAGCACTCGGACTGGGAGCTCCTCTCACAGCCGGGGCCTGGCCAAAGCTGGGGCATAGGCAGAGCAGCTATGTCACAAGAAAAAGGCATCTGCTTATCTCCCGTGCTGCTTTGGAAATCCGGGACGAGACTGCGGCCCAAATACTTCCTTTGGGATGTTGCAATAAGGACCTGCTGGCTGGGCCGGGATGGCTCATCAGTGCGGCCCGGCAGCACAGCTCTGCCCCGGAGCCACGGTCGCTCGCCCTCGCCGGTCTCTGAGCACCCAGACAGCTGCCTGGCTGTACTGCCGGGCCCCGAGATGGAGCTCCGGGAACACCTGACCCTGGAACTGAGCGAGTGTCTGCGCCCGAGTCAATCCCAGCGGGAAGTGGCCGGGCTCGCCCCGCAAACCACCGGGGCCGGTTGTTCAGCCCGTGGCGCATCGCGGTGCTCCCGGGGTGCGATGGGCCGGACCCGGGTGCACAAACTGCCCTGCCCACACAGCTGCGGCCACCGTGGGCATTGCTCAACCCACGGAGGCTTTGAGCAACCTGGCAGAGGCAGTGCCCAGGCGCTGGCATTCAGCTGACGGGGAAGGGCCCATGTCACCGCCACGTCCTCTTGAGGTCATGCAGGACATGGGAGGTGCTGCCACAAACCACCCCTGATGTGCTTCAGGCAGCCTTTCCTTACCACTGACATCCCAAAGCACAGGACCAGCTAGTTGCTGTCACCTGCCTTTACTCCTGCACCTTCTCCTGTGCCATAACTACCAGTGACAGGCATTCGGAACCCTCTGGCCCTGCTGCAGCCGGTTCTCAGGAGCGCAGCAGGCCGTGATCCCCACCCTCGGAGCAGATGTCTTAAGCTCCAGCTGGGAACAAACAGCTGGAACACACAGAGGTTTGGAAATCAAATTTTGCTGCTGTACAAATATTTTTGGTAATGAAAATAAACAAATACATGGGAGTAACATGCTGCTTCCTGCTACTATGCTTCTAGGAGGAGACAAGCTGCCAGAGAGCAGAGAGCCTGAGCAAGACCCAAGTGGGTGACACAAGAGTGGTTGCTCACATGAAGCTGTTCATTTCCAGAGGCCACAAAATTTCAGGCCAGCAGGTATTGCCGAGGCAGAAGTCCCCAGCAGGTATCCTCAGCAGCAGTCCCTAGGTGGAAGGAGAGCCAGAGCACCTCTCCAACACATGACCCCTCATGCCAGCTCTTCCTCCAGGTTCCTGTGGGGACCCACAGCCCCAGGGGATGCTCTGTGTTGTCACTTTCCATGCCAGTCAGGGCAGCAGCTCTCACAGCTGTTCCTTGGTGCTGAGCTGCCTGTCCTGCAATGTCTGTCCCTTCCCACTGACCACAGCAAGGGGGGAATCAACCACCCCTTTGGGAGAGCTACCAGGCACATTGGGCACAGATGATTTACCTTCCAGCCCCTCTGCCAGAGGGCTCTCAAAGCAAAGCCGCTGCTGCTGGGGAATCAGGTTCTGCTCCAAAAGCCTGGACAGATCCCATGGGATTTGAACTTGTGGTTCTTCATCTATCAAAACAGAAAAGCGCTGCTTCCAGTAAAGCAGCATCTTCAGCCAGCATCAGCAACACTTTCCAAAACCCGAAGCGCTGGTGTATTTAGATTTGCCTATAGCAACAGCAATGATGATGTTATTGTACAGAGGGAAGACAAGAAGGCTGCAGGGGTGGTGTGTGAAGCCTGTAACTGCTCCTGTACCACAAAATAAATGAGGGGATGGCTGGAACAGAATGTGCATGCTGCAGCACATAAACAGAGATGTTCCTTGCAGCATAGAGACTCGGAAGACGTGTATCTCCAGGCTCTCTGCTTGCTTTTACCTCCAACTACAAGGGCACTATTTTTTAACAATAAATGCTTAAGAGAGAAGAAAGCAGCAGCAGCTCAGCAGAGAGCTGTCAGGAGCTCGGTGCTTTTGTGCAACCAACACACCGAGCAGCTTCCCACCCCTGGATCCAGAAATTGTCCTGTGGTTACTTTGCACTAAGCCACGCAGAAAATAATCATATCCTCTTCTGCAGACCCCTGGGAATAACATGGGAGATGAGAGACGCTGTGGTACTCCGGTGCTCATGGCCTCCTTTGTGCCTTTGCCTCAGCAAAGTGAATTAGCTTTCTCTTTGTTTCAGGAAAATTAAGGGAATTACAGAAAAGGAACAATAATACATTAAAAATACTGGCTAGCAAGTGATATGTCCCAGTCTAGCTGGAACGTTAAAAAGAAAATCAATTCTGGGCATTAACATCAGCATTTTCTGGATGCTGCAGTGATTATACTGCTGAATTTACTGCTCACATCATTGCTGCCAAACACCCACACAGACACATGACTCCAGCTACCCTTGCCATCCCCGTCAGGAGGACACCTCATGACCATCTACTCCGGTAACACAAAATTCTCTGCCCTCTGTCAGGTGCACTCAGCCCAAGAAGCTCCGTAGGAGGTCTGATAGAGCACAGCGCCCATCACTGGTGTCCCACGGCAGAGCT
This sequence comes from Pomatostomus ruficeps, assembly GCA_013400735.1. Taxonomy (NCBI): domain Eukaryota; kingdom Metazoa; phylum Chordata; class Aves; order Passeriformes; family Timaliidae; genus Pomatostomus; species Pomatostomus ruficeps. The sequence goes on from VYZT01013903.1 coordinate 242,681, forward strand.
CCCAGCTAAAGCTGAGTATCTCCTGCTGCAGATTCTGCTGGAGTTGCCTGCTTGACACCTTCAGTGCTGCTGTGGGACTGCAGGCTCTGCCTTGTGAATCCGTCACAGAACAGGAACACCAGGCCAGCAATAACCCCCTGTGCTATCAGTATCAAAAGGCAAGGGATTCTGTGTTGATTGCTTTTCTCAACTCACCCACACCAAGCGTTGAGCTGTTCATACAGTGTTACTTGGGATGGGAACAGAGAAGGGAGAGTCAGAGCTATTCACGTTTGCTCACAGGGAAACTCACGGTGGTGTTACAGGACCAGTTTATGCACCCAGGAGTTGGCTGTTGTGGCTTTCATTCCTCTGAGAGAGGACAAATTCCATTCTTCCAAACACTCCGGTCATGGGCATCCTTTTACAGGACAGGACTTGGCAGGTGCAAGTGGAAATCCTAGAAGGCTCCTGTGCTGTGTGGCTGTGCTGAACGTGGGACCCGCGGTGTCCCCTGCCCAGCAGCTGGTCCCTGTGAGACAGGGCTCAGCGACACTGACCTCAGCTCATCCCTCAGCTCATCCTGCACTTCGCATGTGGCCAGGGCACCTGGGCCAGGTAGGTACCAGGCCAGGAAACCACGGAGCAGGCATCAAAAATAGAAGATGCAGCTGCTTCAGGCAAAGATTTCCATCTTCTGCTTGTCCTTTTTCCATTATTTGGGAACACAGGACCTTATTTAACTCAGGTGCTCTAAAGCCTAATTTGTACACTCTGCTGCATCTTCCTAATTGTTTTTCCTGTTGTAGGATCATTACTTCACTTTTCTTGGCAGCACTGCTATCACAATTTGAACTTAGATTTAATAAAACCTTACAAAGACTCCTCAATAACCTTCATTCCTGTGCAGCGGCCCAGAGGGACAGAAAAGGGATTGTACTTAGGCAGATGGGCACAAATACAGTGACAAACACAATGGCAAACACCTGTGTGACAAACTGCTTTGTAGGTCACCTTAGGAATGAATGTATGAATGGGAACACCATGGCTTTCTGCTTACCTTTGTTCACCTCACACAAAGCCAAGCATCAGTACAGAGGATCAGGACTTCCCTCCCATCTCACTACTGCTTTCCAGGGCCAACACATTCACAACTGAAGGGACAAGCAAGTCCAATCACAAATTCCTATTTGAAGCAATTAATTCCATATAAGACCCCAAATTAGATGGCTGCAGCACTGCCAAGTACCAGAATCATGCCCTAAAATGGGCAGGTGAGAGGAGACAGGTGTCAAGCGTGAGATGGTTCTAACTCATATACTCACCCAGGGTCTCATACCACGTGTCAAAAAAGGGACACAAAAGGTACCAGAACTAAATTGACATACTGTATTTATTGCACAAATTTCCCCTAAAATTGGGAATGGTTATTATAATACAAGTGCACATCTTGGGAAATATATACAAAAACAGAAGAGATAACAAGTATGTACATTTTACCCAGCATTTTACAAGTACCACCATCTAAATAATTTAGAGAGAGCAAAAAATTGTCATAAAACATCTCTAAGAACTAATAGGGAAAACATATGCAAGGTGTAAAATCTGTTCTTTTAAACAGTTTTTTGTTCTTAGCAGCCCAGTGTTTGCCAATTGCAACAAAATCAAATTTGCTAATTTGTGTGCCTAGTACACTTAGGTTTCAGCCAGAAAATTAAGACATGTTAATAATGGAGATTGGGAATAGTGGAAAAAAGAAATCAAATGTTAGTTTTCTATTCACATAAAACAATCGTGATATATTTTAAAAAGTCAATGCTATATCCTGTAAAAATCCCTTTTCGTATTATTTAACAAACAGACATACGTACCACATTGTTCATGTACCCAAAAAGTTAACTCACAGGAACACTTCCCATCCCACGAGGGTTTTGGTTGTGTTCTGCCCACAATACTGCCGAGAGGTGGAGAGGGTGCTGCCACGCCAGGAGGGACTGGCCCCGTGGGAGGATGAGGAGGAAGCTGCATCCGCGGCTGCTCCATCTGGCACTGACCGAACACATCGTTAACGCCATCACAGGGCGGTGTCGGGCAGAGGGCAGGAGAGAAGGTGCCACCCGAGGGCCACCTCCTCCTTTTCTCAGGTTAATACTCACTGCAAGCTGCGCAAGGGCCCTTCTGGGGAGTCAAACCCCTTCAAAGCGACCTCAACAATTCGCACAACAATGGCTCGAAGGAGGAGGACCAGTGTTCTCCTGTAAGGATCATTATGAGCACAGTCCTGGGGGATGCCAAGGTGAGGGCACAGCTGCCCGGCTCTGGGCACGTGCTGTGGATGAACTCATCCATGGAAACTCCCGAGGCACAGGGAGGGACCTTCCTCCCCCAGCCCCAGCAGTGCAGATACCACCAGGTCACTGCTGCTGCTCTGTGTTCCACACGGAATCCTAACTCCTGCCTACACCACATATCCTAGCAAGGAGTTAAACAGCCATGTTCTGACTGCAATCCTATATTTCATCAGAAATGTGTTTACACAACTGGGCCCCTGTTTTGTGCTCATTCCAAAAAGCCAGATGTAATATAATTGTGTGGCAAGGAAAGGACATTTGAAAAATGGGAGAAACAAATCCCTGGATCACATATTAAACATGCGTTTTTCCTCTGCAGCAGTCAGCGTTAGATTTTATATACAAAGGAGTTTCCAATGACACTGCCTGTATTAATGTTGGGGTCACTTCCTGACATAGACTCAGTCCTACATGGAAGGGAGGGGTGGGTTTGCCATGTAGATGTAGAGTTTTAGGTGACAGAGTTTAAATAGTACTGGAAAACTCCTCCAGGTGAATCCTGGCCCCAGAGAAGGAAGGGAGGAGAGTTCTGTCACTGACAGAGGTGGGGCATGGATCTCTCCTATTGTTTTTTCAAGTTTATCAAATGGTTAAAATAGATTTGTATTTAAAGTAACTCTGCAAACAACAATAGCAGGCGTGCTGTACTATTGAAAAGATGCTCACAGAATGGTGTATTTATAGAAATTTTTATAGAGTTTAGCGACCAAGTGAATACGTGTCTCCTGCTTGTATGGATAATCCATGAGTTTCAATATACTAAGCCTAATAGATGAAAACAAGTTAAAAATCAGCAACATTAATTGGCTGCTAGGACAAATACGCAAAGCAAAGCCTAGAATGAAGTGTCCAGTTAAACTGAGGTAGTAGAGCCTTCAAAAACATAATCCACCTCCCACTGTCTATTTACATTACTTACACCAAGTTGGGTCCATCAGCTACTCGTACAACTATTGTATATACAATGACAAACCAGTGATGGCTGAGTAAAAGAGAAATGCTGAGAATAAAATAAACAACATTTCCTGCTGGTAATTACACGAGTGAGTAGAAAAGGGATTAGAGTCATCTGCAGCAAGGGTATATTTGTCAAAAAATAATTTGGGTATTACTACACTATGGTGTAATCAATGTTCAATTTTTTGTAGAACAGTTTTAAAAAATATATCAATCAGTTACCTGAGCAATTAAGGGTAATAGTCTACTTGTTTTGTCCCCAATGCTTTGGTACAATTATGTCTAGTTCATTATTTCAATAGCTGACTGACTGACTGCTGTAAAAAGAATAGGATGTTGCAAGAACATTAAAGATCATAAAAAAGTTAGAGGTAATTGTCATGTCATTCTGGGAAACCCATGGGGAAATTTCAGCCAACGTTCTCTTTAGATTATTTTTGGTTTTTACATTTTGATTACATTGAGGAAGAAAAGTATCATTTAGTATAGAGCAACATTTAAACATTATAAACATTTAATACTGGTTACAGCATCCAGCCAAAAATCTCCATCGCTAGTTTGTCTGTTGGCCTCTTCCTCCCTCCTCCCTGTTGCCCTCTGTCCCCCACTATTTCCTCTTCCCAGGAGAAAGATCATAAATAAATTCTGTAGCTGACTGTCATTAATAAGCTTCTTACAAAACAAACCAGGCCCCTGCCCCATCCTTTCTCTGGGAAGTATTCAGAATTGGACTATGACATGAAAAAGTAGAAGTTGTTTACAAATCATTGCAGCTTGAGAATTACAGATCCTAACGTGATCCTCATCAGCTGAAGCCTGGCTGAAGGCAGCTGCTCTCTTGTTCAGTTTATAAGGGGTGATGGCATCATGCATTTCTCAGAGCAGTTCTTCCTCCATTCCCTGGTATAAGTCACAGTCAGCCATCGTGGCAGAAACTGCTAAAAAATGCATCTCTTCAGCTTTGCTAAAATCTCCACTTTTCTGTGGCTGAAATCTTGGGCTTACTCAGTTTTCTTTTTTTTCCTTTCTTTATCCTTTTTTTATAAATGGCCGAGTGGGAGAGGAGAAGTCTCCAACTTTGCACACCGTGCAGTCATATATGGAGGTGCTGCAGCTCAACGAGCAGTTTGTTTTACTTGCTGCAAAGAGAAAGGAGCCAGAACAAGTTGTCTTCCACTTTGTTTCCAGAGAGGCAAAAAGTCAAAGTCTGTGGCCTCTGGCATTTTAAAGTAGGATCTGGGCAACATACGGAGAGTGAGTGCTTGCTACAGCTGCCAGCAAGGGGAGGTCGCTGGATTCAATCCTGAAAGGAAGCAGAAGAGTCACGTTTAATCCAGCCTGAAACACCACTGTGCTGAACACGTGTCAGAACCCACACTGCCTCCTCGAGCCCCAGCACCTGGGCCATGGGCTACGCACTGCAGCTGCCAATTGTTCCTCCCACCCCTCCAGATGTGCCTGTTCCCAGTGTCAGCACTGCCTGAGCTCCCACCAGTCTGGTGGGTTTTTAACAGGGCCAACAAACTGGTGAGGAAGCAGATGGAGGGAGGAAAATTCCTGCCTAACCTCACAGTAAAGGAAATAATGGTTGGGGGACACACCTCAGGAGCAGAGGACCAGCTAAAGCTGCATGCCCAGCACCACACATGGTCTGTGTGCCATCCTGCTCACCCTGTACTCCTCTGCAGAAAAAGATACTCAGTGCCTTCCTATAAATAACTCCTCGGCCCGTGCCCCACACCCACAGAGAGGTATTATGTGCCTTACATGACACAGAAAGTGTTTCCTGCCATGTAGGGAAAGTCAAGCTGGAGGAATTAGGTGCCCCATGTTGTTCAGTGATGACTGACCACCTAAGAAGGGAGTCTGACAAGCTCTGGAGTGCTGAGCCCACCTTCCTGCCCGCAGGCAAGACAGAAAGGCTGGGGGATCCTTGGGATCAAGCAATGGCTAAAGGAGAAGCCTGAAGCCATGTGTAACTGAGGAGTTCTGGTCCCGTTTAGGAATCCATTTCGCTGTGCTTAGGAACAAGCCTGGACGGAGGGTGTGGCACCAGGACACCCAGGGCAGCACTGCTGGGAGAAGTTTGTGACCATACCCCAGCACCACACCCAGCTCCTTGACGTGGACTCTCATCTGGCCCTTGAGGTACTCAGACAGCATCTTGCTTTTGAAGTAGAGCTCCTGCAGTCGATCTTCCAGGTGCATCACACACTAGAAAGCAGAGGGAGTTGTGTCAGGGAGAAGACAGAACCAAACCAGCCTCAGGGCAGAAAGCACAGATCCCATGCCCCTGTTGCCCGTTCTGTGGCCGTGTCTAGGTGAGATATTCACTGGCAGGACTTTCATTTTTGAGCAGATGCCTTTGATTACATGTTAAATCAAAATTAATGAGGCAGCTGTTTTGATTAGAGTAGCATTTCAATAGACACCTCAAACAGCTACACCAGAGCATGCACTGGCAGAGCCTTACACCTCTTTAACCTGTGAAGTTTAAGGGTGCTTCAAAACCATCACCCTCGTGATTTACATTTAGACTTACAAAGTTTGGAGATAAATTATGCTTGTAAAGCTGAAGAGTGGAATGAAGCAGGTTGGAGACGAGACTGGAGACTAACACTTCTTTTCCCAGTTTATTCTCAATCATTCGCCTCTGGCTACTGGCCACTTGCACCGTCCATTTGTCCGTGTCTGCAATAATGCAGACAGCTTCTGCAATGGGCTCGTCCAGAACAGGGTGCTAGGAACAAAAAATGAAGAGCAGAACCCTGAGAATGACCAATGTCAGTGGTCTAACAAAACTTCACCATCCTGCATAGTAGGATGGCATCCCTGGATAGCAGGATAGCATCCCAGACACTGCTTCACCTCAAATACATCTGCCCACATTGCATTCCATCCATTAAAATCAGAGGGGTTTTGTGAGCAAGGCACAGTCTTAGAAGGACAGTGGCTATTTTACCTTTTCTTCCAGGCTTTAAAGTGTGTCTCTAGCTGACAGTTACATCTTTATGGTATTTGATATAAAGAGTTCTGACATATCTAAAGTGTATTTTAAACTCCTAAAACTGAAAGCACCAAAAATCCAAGTTGCTGTTCAGTGTGGCTGCATGAACAAGGTCAGGTTACTCCCAGCTGTCGCTGGTTTCCCTTCACGGCAGGCCAGCAGAGGGAGTCAGGAACCAAGCCTGTGCCTTGCCATTCCCCCCAGCTAGCGTTCCACCTCTCCAAAGCCATGAAAAAGGGTTCGAAAAAGGGAGCATTTGGAAACTTGCTGTCCTTCCCTAATTCACTTTCTGCGCTGAATTGCTAGCAATGTCCTCTTCCAAAGAGTCTCACAAGGGCTTCAACACAGACTCTGGGATGCAGGTACTGTTTTACTTGAAGATTAGCACAGAAAGTATCTCTCCAGCTGTATTTCAGACACATCTGTGCCACAGCAGCAGGTGCCTCACGCTGCTGCCTCTCTCGCCTGAAGTTCACTTACACTTCCCAAATAGCTTAAACGAGCCCCTGGAACAATCACTCGGCGAGAAAACTCATCCCCTGTGGGCCTGGGCACAAGGCAGGGGGACAGGAATGCAGAGAAGGGCCACAGGTCTAATGCACATCGTTAATGTGGGAAGTAGGGAAAAGGGGACTTTTTGGAAGGTCTCAGGAAAGTGGCTGCTCACCAGTCTGTTTTTCCTTATTCTCTGGGGAATAAACTAGCTGGGAACAGATGTCACGCTTTCAGTGACAGCCTGCTTTCCACTTCTTTCCCGGTAACTAAAGGAGGGAGGAAATACCACACTTCCTAGTCATGCCCCAGTTCATCTAGGGAAAATCTTCTGTGGAGATCATCTCCAACATGTGAGAAGCAGGAGTTCCCTTCAGACCATTATCTTTACACTGGTTTCTCCTTTTCCAATGAAGTCAGCGCTATTGGACACATGGACTACCACCCTAAAGAAGGAGCAATGTCCCCAAATACTGAGCATTCCTGATGGAGAACACATTCTGCCACACAGGCAGCAGCACATTGGTCAGACGTGTGGGGACAGAGGAGGGGGCAATGGGAGCTTCTGCACCACTGCAGAAGGACTCTGTGCCCAGGAAGAGAGGCACAACCTCAGCATCTGGGCCTGTTTGACATCACTGCATCCTGTGGGGACCCAACCATCAGCTGCCAAGCTACAGGAGACAAGGATTCCTCTACAGCTTAGCACTGAGATCCATCTTCCCAGGGCACGAGCCTCCCAGCTGGCCTCAGTGGGAGTCTGATCTTCTGTGCTCCAGATTTGCAGTGAAATATCCACATTTTTCAGATAGATTAATTGAGAGAGGAGAAACAACTGGTGACCTGGGACTGGAGAAATCTGACAGGAGCCGTGACAGGAAATATTTCCACTTCCAGCAGGTTTGTACCTTCACAAACATTTATCTTTCCCTACTGTGAGAAATAAATTTACCAAATATAGCTTAATTACCTGCACAGCATGAGACAAATCTGACACCAAACAGTGCCTCAGCTTTTCATCACTTCCTATTCCTTGCAAAACAAAGTCAGGGACGTAAGATGAACAGTAGCCTCCTAATAAGGATCTCCCAAAATTGGCAATACTGGGCTGGACAGAGTTGACTTCAACTAATTTTGACCTGCAAGAAAGGCATATCAAAGAGATGTACAACAGTAAACAGTAAATTCAGCTTACAGAGGTTGCATTTCTACTTTTCTCATATATCTTCTAACTTGAGGTCAAACACTTTTAAAAGGGTTTACAGTCAGCTTTTGCAGTCAGCCCATCATGGAAGCACAGAATACAAGCCAAGATCACAATACACCATTAGTATTTTTTTCCAGACCACTGATCTCTCAATATTCCTCAACAACCAGAAAGCTCAAGAGACACTTTTCCAACCCCTGATGCCAAGTTAGGCTACAATCCTCCAAATACGTGACATGAGAAGAGGCTCCATCTTTTTCAGGCTCTGTTAGTGCTGAACAGTACTTACCCAGGGAAGGGAATCTCATATTCCTCTGCCCAATCTTCTTGCTCTCCTCCATAATAGTTACTGCCCAGTCTAGTTAGATCATGGCCTGTATCCTCACTTTCGCTGTCACCCAGGGCACTGTCTGAACTCTCATTTCTTGGAATGTCCCAATCAATTCCTGGGGCGACTTTTTTCTCTACGTTTTCTCTGTCCCCATGGGGGACGCAAATAGAGATTTTCTCTCTTTGGTCCTGCTCATTAAAGCAGTTTTTGTAGGTCTCTTGTCGAACAGAGTCCATAAATTTACAAAATTCACTAGGTGGTTTGCAAGCCTTTGTACACAGCTTTTTAGAAAATTCTAAACTACTGTTGTGAGTGAGAAGGTCCGTAGCTGCTTGCCCTGGAATATCATCAATAGTCCGGGTTTCAATTGAACTGTCATCAGTGAAATATTCATCGAACAGACTCATGCTCTCAGCACTGTATGGGTTTGGGTTCCAGCTCTGATGCTCACTAGCAACTTGAGGAAAGGGTTCAGCTGTCCCACAGTCTCTATTTTGGTCCTCAACAGTTTGTTTAGCTTCACAGTTCTGATCAGCAGACACTCCTGCCTCCGCTGCTGGCGGGCTGTGATGCCTGGCAATTTGTTCCACTACTGCCTGACTTCTCAGTTCGATGTCTGAATCAGGTGACATGGAATCTCCGATGAGGAAAGTCACCTTTGTCTGAGCCTCGGCAGTGCTGCATGGAAACGCGTCCATGAAGAGCTTATCGGGCGGCTTCTTCTCCACAGCGATGCCGGGTGTCCTTGTGCCACCTCCCGCCGGGCTGCCTGGCTCCAGCACGTCCTCGCTCCTCCACATGCTCGCTGTTGGCTCCAAACCAGGTTCTGTCCCCACACATTTCTCGGGTGAAGCTGACCCTGTGCACACCACAGTCTCCAGTTTGGTATCCAGGCAGGGCCTTGGTTGTGTCACATCCACAGCATCCTCCTGGCCATCCTCAGGAACGATGGTTCTGTTCTCATCTGAAGAAGATTCCAGCTCTACCTTAGGAGTGCTCTGTGTGTCTTCTCTCTCTTGCTGTGCAACACCTTCTATGTTCTGTGCGAGGGAAATGGGACATTTGCAGTATTTACAGCTGCAGTTGGGAGCTCTCATCTCTTCAGGCTCCATGGGTAGCAAGTTGCCCCTGTTCTTGTGCATTGTGACAAGCACATACTCAGACTCTTCCACTTCTCCTTTCTCCAGCGTGGTGGTGATAACAGTGCCAGGCATGACAATGGCCTCATCTTCCCCGTTTTCCAGAAGGTGTGTCTCCTGAAGTTCAGAGCATCTGATGAAGTAAGTGAGGAAGTAAAGCAATCTCTGGACCAGGTCATGCCTTTTGCCAACCACGACTGTTTTCGCCAATCTCACAGGTGATCCGATGGCCCCGTACAGGTCACCTGGGACAGGAAATTAAACACACAATTATTTGGCACCTTTGCAATAATTTATTCTTCTAACAGCCAGCTTGTTGGGCCAGTTTTCAAAGACCAGGTCTACGAGAGAGGAATACTAAAGCAGTAGGGTCACAGCAGCTATGTTGTATTTTGTTTTCAAATAAGAGAATCCCAAAGATGCTGTTGGTATCATCTGTAAGGTGAGCCACTGGTCAGGGGGACATCTGATCTCACACATCAGGGAGCACTCACTCCACCTCACTCCAGCTTTGGAGGCTCATCTCCTGGCATCCTTATATAGCCATGGGAGAGAGGAGGCATCTGTGCCTAATTGCCCTGGGGTGTCTGGAAACTGGGCTGAACTTTCACCCACAAGAGAAAAGAAACAAACCTATGCCAGGAATGAGGAAAAAAGTGACCATGGCAGGTGCATGGCTGAAGCCAACCTCCTTCTCTTCCCCTCCTTGAGCTCTGCCATGGGTTGGATGGGGTGTTCTGACTCTACTTGAGTCACCTGGGGAAGTGCCTGTGCATTCTGCAGGTATTAGGGCATTGCATGACTGCAGGGCTGAGGGGACAAGGAGTCCTCTCGAAGGCCACCCTAACCACAGTGGGTACCTCAAGTCACATGAGGTCTGAAATCACGTTTTCGTGACAACTCCCTGGCCATTCCTACCTGTACAATAGGACAACCTCATGAAACTTTCCCTTCCCTTCCCTTCCCTTCCCTTCCCTTCCCTTCCCTTCCCTTCCCCTTCCATGAGAGTGTTTGTGCAGAGCAGGACAATCTGACCTCACCTGCTCTTCTCTGCTGGGCAATGATCAGACAGTGTGACCAGCTACACCACTGACTGGGCTTTGAGACCTTCCCTAGGGGTTGCCAAGCTATGACTTCCCGTTCTGCATCACTCCATTGTACTAAAAGTATGTTCACTTCTGATCAAAAGATGGATTTTCTTGATTTTCTCATTCCAGAATGAGGTTTTTTGATAAGGGCATCCCAGAAAATAAAAGCAGATTTTCCTTATAGGAGGACCAGAGGAGGCCTGGAATCCTCCAGCAGCACTAGGGCAGGGGACCTTAAGGGACCCACCATAGATGACTAAAGAGGGCTTTACTTTTTGGCTAACATTTTATAACGGATAATGCCTTAAAAACTTAGAGCATAAAAAAATACAGCGACCACCTCTAAGCTTGAAAGACACTTTTGTCTCATTCTGAATTAAAAAATAAATAACCTGGGAGGGGAGTAACAAGCATCACAAACCCCACCTCAAGCACTCCCATTTAGGTAAAGCTGCCGGGTGGGTTAGAGGGGTTTGCCACGTACCGAGCTGTGCCCACAGCGGGTTGTAGGGATGAGTTTTGGCCAGCATGTCCACGCTCTGGGAAGAATGCTTCTCCAGGAAGATTCTTATGGGCGGCTGGCCATTGGGCATGACAGTGGGGACCCAGGCCAGGTGGTTAGTCAGCACTGCAGTCAGCAAAGCTGGTAAAAACCTGAAAGCAAAATGTTCAACATGGTTTTTTTTCCAAATACACACTCAAGATGTTAAACTGACAGCAGCTCCAGTCTATATGGATCAAGGATTAAAGAAACAGCCTGACAAAATCAGCAGAGATCATCCCTTCACTCTTGGTTCTTTGGTGAGAGAAAGGGTGGCCGGACCCTCCCTCCCACCCTGGCAAAGCTCTTTTTTAGAACACATATTTAAAGAAAAATGAAATATTTTAACTTTGTGGCATCTCAGTTCCTCTGTTTGGCAATAATTATGAGACTTCCTATTTTGCAAGTTTTATGTTGTAAAACATCTCAAAACCAATTTATTTTGTTCACCATAAGGAAGCAGTGGCACTGTGTGCCTCCTGTACTCCAAGGAGATCCCAAAACCTTAAGACTTCTGACTGTGGATGAGAAGGAAGACTATTGCTACCAAACCTGTAAAATAGTGGGTGCTGTGTTCTTTCACCTAACTATTGTGCGATTTCAGCACACATGGCTGCTCCTTTTCAAAAATAACCCCCCCAAAGTTCTGTAGCTCAGCCAGAGAAGCTGTGTTCTTACGCTGGCAAAACAGTTTTCACTGGCTAAGCAATAAAGGTGAGAAAACCTTCCTGAAAATCGTTAACTATCTGATTTACTGCAATGCTAGAGCACGGCTTCTGCTCTGTGGAGTTTTCCCAGCCAGTTTTCCTGGCAGGAGCACGGCCCAGGAGCCTCCACACGCCGACAGATGGTGCTGGTGGCCACAGTGGCTCATGTGTGGGGAGGAAAACAGTCAAATGCCTCAAAATAACGTTATTTGAATAATTTACAAGCATCAGAAACCCTACTGCTTCCATGCAGCCATATCATCACTAGAGACAGCCAAAGGAGGAGAGGAGATTTAAAAATAGATTGGGAAAGATACAGGGCTTCATTTTTCTCTTGTTTCAATCACCTGAAATCTTATTATATTTAAAATAAAGAAAACAAACCCAAATAAATGACTATTTAAATATAACCAAGCTGCACAGGACTCAGAATGGCAGGGATCAAAGGAGACAATCCCAGAAAAAAGCTTCCACTGAAGCGGGAACTGATCTTAAGCATCTGCTCACAGCTGGGGCCTGAGGCCAGAGAGGTGAGTGAGCACTAATGAGCACAACAGCTCTTCAGTGGCATTTTACAATGATTTAAGGTTTGAGAGCAATTTGTGGACTGACAATATTACAGACACAGCTCTTCCTGAATGTCTAACCCTGCTCATCATATGACAACTGATTCTGAAAGGTAGGTTAATGCATTTTGTAAGGTATCTTCACCCTCTTCCAGACATCCACACCCATCACACACTTCCTGCAGACATTTTTCAGGTGTTCAGCCTCTACCAGGATTCAGAGGATTGTGGGGAAGGAGGAATTTAATAAGATAATTTTTTACTTGTTTCAAAAAGAAGGTATTTATGGATGGCCTTTTGATTGATTACCAGGATTTTAACAACTGATTTGCAAATTGCTTTGAAAAAAAAGGCACAATCATGTATGTAATTTAGAAACTAAAATCCACCATACTGGTTTTTAGAAGCGTTTTCCATCAAGAAAGTGAACTCCTTCATGAAGCGATGGCATAGCTGGTTCTTCTCTGGTGTCCCCGACATCATGGTGAGCCAAACAGGCTCCCCAATCCGTGGCATTGTGTAGAGATTGCAAATAGTTGTTCTAAAAAACAAAACAAAAAAATCCAGGACGTTAAGCAAAAAACAACCCAAAAAACGAACAAACAAACAAACAAAAAAAGGAGAAATCCCAGCTTAAAAGAATTCTGTGCAACACTTAGATCCAGCTATCATTTCCATCAGAAACAAAATTTCTCTCATTAACCATTATCCAAACCATGTTGTTCATTAAATAGCATGAATTCCCTCTTCACCTCAGAGAGCTGAACTTCACAGGTTCCTCCTGCATCCACCTGACCTGATCCCAAACACAGGAACATTCCCTGTGACAAGTCAAGAGCTGCCCTGCTCCGAATGCAGGAGGAATGGATGATTTCTTCTTATGGTTATCTCCCTGCTTGTTCTCCATTTCATTTAAAACAAACTTCTGCTTTATTTATGACTAAGACAAGATTATATGTATTTGACTTATAAAAATACCGTAACTTCCTCCTTGCTTTGAAAACTTGGTGTATGTCCAGGCCAAACCCACCCACGTGTGGATGTGTAGAGCAGGGAACCAGCTCACATCTTTAGTTTTAAATAGTGTATGAGAGTCAAAGTCACCCTGTGGCTGTACCTATCACATACTCACCACATCCTTTTTGACTCTACAGAGGACAGTAAATGGATGATTAAAAATTGACTCTGCAGTAAAATACCAGATTAAAATCCCTCAGATTACTGTTAAACTCCTCTAAAATATAAACAAGTTATAGTTTAGTTTTAAGTACAAAGCCTACATTATGAGACTATGGGAAGCTGTGTTTTAACACAGTAAAAATGTAAGGCTTGAAAAAACCCAAAAGGACATGGGAAATGACTGATCAATTCAGGTTTCTCCCCACTTAACGCACTTAAATACTACTTTTTCTAGGTGAAGTATTTTTGTTTTAAAAGACAAAGATATACATTATCCCATTATCCCTAGCGCCACCCCTGATTTATAAAGGTCTTCTCTGGATATCGTGGTCTCAAAATTTATGGACACTTTCAGAAGCAAAGCTGTGCACGCCAGGCAGGCAAACACACTGGAGCAGCAGCTGCCAAATCTTCCATGGTTTAGTGTTTAAAGTGAAACTCCCAGGAAGTGAGAGCTGCACGTCAGCAGCACAGCACATCCCGCCCCGCTGCAAGGGCTCCCTGGGGAGGAGGGAGTCACCCCAGTTACTGGGCACAGAAGCAGCTGGGTGGTGACAAGAACCCCAGAGCAGCTCCCCAAAGGGCAGCAAAGGTGACCGAGGTCAGCAGGGCTGCTCAAGAAGAAAGGAGGTGAGGGGGCAGTGGCATTCTCTGCCTTGCTTTTTCTACCACTTTTCATCAAATACAAAATCCATTATCTGTGCTCACAACAGTCAAAATCAACCCTGTCTTTCTCAAAGGTTAGACCTTCAAACCCTCCACTGGCAGAAGCATGATGACAGCACCACAAAACAGTCAGTGTGCTGGGGAGGGGGACAGCTGAGTTACCCCTGCACTCCCCAGCCCCCAGAGGCTCTGCTGTCTCCTGGGTCACTTCGGAGCAGCCTCAGCAGCTGCTGCTGCTCCTATCTGGGAGGAAAGCCCAGCCTGGTGACAGACCTGGGCACAACAGCCCTGCCAGCCTAGACAAGAGTGGGGCACACAGCCAGGGACACTGGGACTGCCTCCGGGGCACCGGGGGGGTCTCCAGCAGCACAGCAGTCTTGGGGCACTGGGATTTCATTCCTCTGCATGGGCAAGCTGGGACGAGGGGCGGGTATTATTAGGGGAAAGCTTTCTGTTCACAGTCCATTAACTGGAGTGGATGTTAAAGGCACACAAAAAAGAAGAAACCTCAAGTCCAGGGACCTCAAACTCAAGGAGTTTTAAAGCTCAAAACAAATATGAATACTTACACCCCCCAAACACAGCTGACCTGAGAAGCTGAAGATAAACAGCACAACTTAACGTAAAATACAGCTTATTTCTCCTTCCTATGCAAACTAACCCAAGCCAAGCCTCTTGCAGCTCGGCTGTTTTGGAAAAAGAAACTACTTCTATACTAAAACCAACATATTAAAATATTTGTTTTCTTTGAAAAGATAGCCTGAGTCTTGTGATTCGTTATTTACTATTCTGGTAACCCTGGCTGCATCTGCAGCTGATAGTGTTTCCTCTGAGCCAGATCAGATTGCCCTGGCCGATGGCCAGCAGGCATGTGACTGCAGTGCAGGGAACCCTCCATGCCAGCGCAGGCAGCAATGGCACAGAGACCAAGGGCAAGGATTAACTGCTTCCCAGCTCTGCAAACACCCAGGGAAGCACTCTCCTGGCAGACAGCAAAGGGCAAAAACGAAAACAAAACAAAAAACCAGCACCAAGAAACCCTCCTGAAACACTACAGGGAAGTTAACTGGATTTAAAACGTAACAACCATTAAAAACCCAACTGCCCCCCCTCCTCTTGGCCATCTGCAGCACTTCCCCCTCCCCTCCCTCCCCATACACACACCAGCATGTGAGAGAAAGCTCAGTTAATGAGAGACTCTGCTCTTTTGAGGGTTCCAGTACATTTAAATTGGTTTATATTTGGAAACGCCTCTGGGAGGCTGAACTCCAGCCTGGAGCTTCCAGGCACCTCAGCCCCAGCAATGCAGCATCGAGCACAGGGGCCCGGGGAGCCCCTCAGGAAACACCTTCACATCTCACAGGGCTGGAGAGCCAACAAAGCACAGCCCAGCCAAGCGAAAGGAGGCCCTGAGCAAACCCCTCCCCAGTCCCTCTGGGGTCTGCCTGCCCCGTGGGCACAGATGGCACCAAGGCTCCCAAAGCCAGCACGGCACCGCTGCTCCCTGCTTCACCCACAGACACCCCAAACCACCCTGGCCTTTGGCCTGGATTTCTGTACCAGACCAAGACGGCTTTCCCTGGTGCTGTACAAACCAAATGAGCCAGACAGCTTCACATGGATGAGAGCATCCTGCTGCAGCCCCCCTCCTCCCCGAGGAAAACACACTGACCCTGAGCACCGTGCCCCCAGAGCTGCTCTGCTGTTTAGGAGCCACAACATAATGGCAAACAAAAAAAAAAAAAAAAAATCAGTGGTTTATAAAGCTTAATTCACATGCATTTGTTCCCTATTGTCATTCCTTCCTTCCATAGATAACTTTTCCTTAAAAAGGAACAACAAAACAAAGGCAATCCCCACTGCAGGGAATGCAGGAGCAGGGCTCCCCCACCACTCAGTGCCCATGCTGGCACCACTGAACACAACGCACCAGTCTGTTCACAGCAGCGTAAGCTGCTTAAAAATTACGGGCAGAAAATAGGATCAAATCTGTCTGCCAGAGAGCAGAGAGGTGTTTCCCCGGGCCCGGCGATCGGTGTTTCCTTGCCAGCCTGCGTTTGTGCCACACAGGTATTAGTCAGATGCGTAATCTGTGTTATCAATGTGCTGTGCTGGCCTCGGGGACCGGGGGAGCCAAAATGTTTATGCAAGTACAGTAGCTTATTTCATAAGTCATGTGTCTGCACAGCTGACATCCACAGAGAGTTCTAAGCCTCTAAGGCAAGTGTTAATAGCTAAACCCATGAGTGCTTTAGAAAATTAAAAATTGCTGTAAAGTGACTAATGATGCAAAGGTAGGCCTGGAGCTGGGCACCAAATTGATGGCAAATTTATCAACAGCCTCCATTTGCAGAAGAAGGCAGCTTTGTTTGTCTCTGGGTAAGACAAAAAGAGAAAAGGAAGGCTCTGTTTTGCTGTCTTCTCCCCCTCCACCACCAGCAGGTAAATGCCTGCTGATCCAGCTGCCTTTTTGCAGGCAGTGGGGTGACCTACAGCCACAGCCCCTTCCCTGCAGAGGGGGACTCTAGGGTGGTACAGCAGGGCAGACCATCCCCCATGCCCACTGATCTGAGGTTATTCTGATCACCAGACGAGCGCACATCAGTAACTCTTGAGCACCTCTGAAAATCTGGGGGGTTTAAAGAAAAACAAACAAAAAAATATTCTCCTTAAAACCAACCAGACTGCAACGAGTTAAACCAGCGACAGGATTACACTTTAGAATCACCAACCCACTGAAGTCAGCACCCTTCTTCCCTCCAGCACAATTTGCTAAGAGGACAAGAATCAACACAAGTCTCAGGTTCACCAAAGGACTCGGCTCCTGACTTCCCCGTGACTTCAGTGGGAAAGCAGACACCTAAAGAGATAATAGTGTCCTAAATGGGTTTGCTGAACCTGTGCCAAAGCATCTTTGCATCCAGCCTTTGGTATTTAAATATACCTCTCTCTTCTTACCAGACAAATCCTGCATTGCTTTGAAAAGCAAGGAGGTCTTGCATGCCACAGAAATGAGGATCACACATGCTCTTGCATGTCACAGGGGCACAAGGACCCTGCCTAGACTGGTGGCACTGGCTGTTGCCCACCTCTGAATGCAATCCCTTAAAAAACCCCAACAAAACCCAAAATTGCCAAAGGCTGCTGCCCCAGGAAATTAATTTCTATGAAATTAAACTGGATTTAATTTACCTCATTACACTATTAAAGAGCAATATTTATATCACCATGGAAACCTCTGCATAAAACTGGTGGTTGGACACAGGCTCCCAGCGCTGGTTATGCAATGGCCGTGTCAAGGGAAGGATCCCAGCTCCTGGTGTGCAGTGAGTGCCAACCCGCCCGTGTCTGCTGGGACAGCGCTTTCCTTCTCAGCCTGACCACAGCAGCCTCCTCACCCCATACCACTCAGCACTGCTGAGCGTTTCTCCAGAGGAAACGCCAGCACAAGGGATTTGGCCTGAGTTTTCAGGCGGTTTTTTCCCTACTTTTGACTTGGGACAGGCGCCCCTCCCCAGCCCTCTGGAACTGTTTAACTTGGAAGGACAAAGGAGAACGGACAAAGTCCGCTGAGTATGTCTTGAGGGGGAATGTTTTGGGGGGAAGGTTTTGAAAACAGCTGGGGAGCTGGTGTTAACAGAGGGTGGAAAGGCAGAGAAATGGCTCAGGGAGAGGCCTGGGAGGAGAGGCAGAGCAGAGCTGTGGGAGTGGAGGAACCACCGTGGCTGCTCTGAGTTGCTGAACTCGTCTCAGGCCCCTGGGCAGGATCAGCGGCTCCCAGCAGTCACGAGATCCCTCTGCTCCCTCTCTTGGCACAGCTTATCCCATCCACCTCTCACTGCAGGCCCACGTGCTCCCTCCTTCCTGCCTCCTGTCCCTACAGGACATATTCTCTGCCTTTCCTTGTGACTGCCTGGAGGTGAGCTTCTAAAAAAATTAAAAATATACTGTGCCTTCATCCCGCAGCACCACCTAATCTATGGCATTCAGGTAGGAAGTGGAATTGTAGAAAAATAAGTAAGCCCTCAGGATCCTTCTCTGTTCAGTAAAATACATCCTGATGTCAGGAATTTCTTTTTATAACATCAGAGCACTGTCTTCAATAATGTCTCTTTAAAAAGTAGCTCTACAGTGGTTGTAAAAGGAAGCACCCTGCCACTCCCATCTGAGAGGAGATGAATCACTCAAAACAGACGGATTTCATCTTAATTCCCTCCCCATGACTTCAACTATGGAAAGAAAATACAGCTAAATGCCAGGGATGTGCTTATCTGTGTTACTTTGTATAACTGTTGAACAGAGAGGCTCTGCAGGTACCGAGAGCCAGAGATTACAGCACTGCATTCTACTGTGGGAACAGACAGCTCTCCCTCTTCCTAGCTGTTTTTCTGAAACGCCCTTAGAGTACAGCTTGGAGAGGGGTGAGCTTTGCTCACACATCAGGATAATACACACTAGAGGAGGATTTCCCTAAAAGGGCTTTGCAATGCTCTTCCCCCTCTCAATGGGGCACAAAAGTCAATTTAAGAGGTCACTGGGAGCTTCGTTACCATCTAAAGCACAGAAAACCTTGAACATCTGTGACTGCTCACACAGGACTGATGGACACACACACTTGGCAAAATCTAAAAACTCAGACACATTAGAATGGCTTGGCATCACCAATCCTTTGCTGTACTAACTTTGGCAGAAGACTTCAGACATTTTAAGTCACTTATCCTGCACTAAGAAGATCCTTCTGAAACGGGCTCGAGTGCTTTTGAAGAAAGAGACAGAAAAGGCAGGAGACACAGGGCTCACCTGAACTCATTTAGGGCATCCACAATTCTGTTATACGCCAAACTCCGCTGGCTGGCATCAGCTGATCTCCGACTCATTTTCATGGCCTTGAAAACAATCATTAAACAGATAAGTAACCCAGAGCTAGAGAAGCACACAAAATGGAAAACCAAGTCATGTGTTTGACTTTAGCTTTCATTCAACTGCTCATGCAAATAGTCTTTTAAAGTGATAAAATGACAGTACAAGTGCCAACTTTCCTATCTGAGGGAAGACAGGTAAGGCACATTTGCAGCTTCTGTTTCTTTTGTGTTTTTCACCATTCAAGGCATAAAAGGGATCAAAGTTTAAACTGCAGTGATGCAATTCCCACACCCAACATCAAGTTGATCCCACTTTTGTAACTAGCAGCAGGAGTTAGAAATTAATCTGACAGAGCTGGGAGAACATACAGCAGTACAAGTGCAAGAAGCCAAAGCAACTGTGTTTACCTGTTCGATTGCACTCTTCAGTTTGTTCATGTGACTCTCAAAAAGAGGGAAGTGTGAGAAGAAGAACTCATTAAATTTGTTGTTTTCATCTTCATCTCTTGAGAGTGAAAAAATAACCCCAATTGCTATCTTTTTCTTCCTAACAATTCCTGGGTTTGGACCAGAGCTGTCATCTGACAAGTTGAAGCTTTCATCCATGGACCTTGGAGCATGAACAAAAGGGAAAGTTAATGTAATCCACTGCCTAAAGTTGTACCTTGATTTCCTGTGTAATTCAGTTCTTGAACATTTAACTTCAACAAACACCTTTTGTTTGCTTGTGTTGTCAAATTGTCATCTTTGATAACAACCCCTTTGTGATTTTTTACAAACAACCATTAATTGATCCTGCAATCACCACAGTCTGGAACAAGATTCAAAGTGTTAGTAGGATCAGAATATGGTATTCTAGTTCTCTCCCATCCCTGCCAAGAATTTGTGTTTTGAGTAGGATTTTAGGGCTTCTCATCCTCAAAAATACAGCCTACAGATTTGCATGTTGCTGAAGGCTTTCCAGTTAGTGAAAAAACAATGAATGCCATGAGGAAAACAGAGACTAAAAAAGATCAGCCTGACTTACACCTCTGTAAATACCCCACGGAAAGCATCAGCAAGAGCAGATGTACATATGCAAGAGCAGAATCAAGCTGACAACGGTGGAAAATGTCTGGGCAGCAAGCAGCACTGCAATCCCCAGCTCACCATCGCGGGAAGACCCCGTTCTCCAGGCTGGTCGTCTGGCTGCGACGCCAACGCCGCTGGTAGCTGCTGGCACAGCTCTTGTTAAACGAGGAGCCCGGAGATGGAAACGGAGTGATGAGCAGACTGCTAAGAGACGCTGCAACAACAAGAGGAATAAAAATCTCTCCAGAAGAAAGAGCATTTGGAATATAACCCCAGCAACTAAATGAAGCCCCTCAAGATAGACAGGTGTGGCTTCTCAAGTGCCTTCTCTTTTGCTTATCTATGTTTCTAATCTAAAAATAACCAGTTTATAATGACATTAACAAGCCATACAAGCACCACAAGGGTGGGACAGTCCTGCGGATTTACATAATAGGCAATGCACAGGCTACATCTTGCTCAGCAACCTGAGTATCGGGAAATAAATTCCTTGTGGAAAGGAGTAATGTTGATCACATCCTTTAACAGCCTTTCCAATCCTAACCCAAGTGTCCAACATCCTGAATTCAGAGGGAGGAAAGGGGTGTTGTTGAGACAAATTCATGTTTTAACATTACCATCACAGGATCACAGAATCATAGAAAGATTTGGGTTGGAAGGGACCTGAAAGCTCATCTCATTCCACCCCCTGCCACAGGCAGGGACACCTTCCACTAGAGCAGGCTGCTCCAAGCTCCATCCAGCCTGGCCTCCTGGATTTGGAAAGGAGATGACAGCAAGTATCACTTAGAAATGCTGCAAGCTCATTTCGGTCTTTAATCTGCCTTGCTGATTTGCAGCTTGCTTTAATAAAAGGCACTGCTGTCAGGTTACCGTGAGGTGCCCGATGCACACCCTCGACACCTGCACCATCTGGACGTGCACAGAGAGGTGTCATTAATGTCACAGAGAACAAACCACAACAATCCCATTTCAGCACTACTGCATGACGTGCAGAGATCCCAGTGACAAATATTACTGAGTATTTTCGGAGTTTACAGGGTTAACACGTGGAACTGCCGTTACCAGATCTGGCTATACCGCTGTCTCTGTCCTCATTCTGCTCCCTCCCAGGCATATCCATAGGGTTGCTATGAACTGTAAAACAAGGAATACCAATTAGCAGGGGAATATACAGTTCCTTTCTTGTTTGCAGATCTCCATGTAATTAATGAAACAAAAACATGCTCATTAATTCAGATCAACAGCACTGCACAAGGCCATCACCAAGAAGGGTTGCTTAGCTGAACAAACCAAAACACTTATCGGAGAAGCCTGCAAGGGTTTTTCTCAAGTCCATACACCTATTTCCGTGCAAACTAAAACTAGGACTTTGTTTCTTTACACAGATAATTTTCAATAAAATTTTAATGTACCAAGAGGATGTTGGTCCCATTTGTAGTATAGTGTATAGGCAAAAACCCACCAAAATTCAAAATAAACACAACTTCATTCCTGTACCAGCTTTCTCAGGTATCATATATGTATTTTTAAAAGAATTTGCAATGCTGTCTTGAAGAAATGAATACTTTTAAGTTGTGAGCAGTGCATTGGTTGTTCAACTAAGCTGTAAGCTGTCCAGATTCACAGTCTGCTTATACACAAGATCAAAGGTGTGTCAGGCTCAATAGTCTTTAAATGTGACATATTTTACAAATATGTGTGTGAAATAAAGCTACTCAGCCATGGAAATAAGACCCAGCCACTAAAAGCAAGAAATGTCCATTCTGAATGAATCTAATTTAGCTTTAATTTTTACAGTTTGATTGAAACCAATCCAGATCAAAATAGCTTGGCACAATTGTGAAATATTATTCCCATAAATATTAATTCCAGAGTTAAATATTTAAATTTCCAAAACAAAACATCCCAGACAATCCCAAAGAGGACTATTAAATGCCTGCTGTCCTCTGGGGATTTAAGGAATGTATCCAGAAAGGTAAGGGAGCAAACAGCACTGTTCATTTTTTGTTTTGGTTTCTTATTTTTAACTATGAGATCTTATTTGCAGGGCTGAACTACAAATCCACAGAGTTGGTAACCCCAGCTAGACTAGCCCCACAGCACAGCACACAGCACACGGCAAACCTGCAAAGAAAGAGGCGCTCCGGATGAGGCGGAGCGGACCTTGCTCTGAGAATGCCCGCCTGGGGCTGCAAAGCTGGGAAAGACCTACACGGCAAAACGTAAAATACACATCAGAGAATGAGGTTAGTAAAGCAGAACAGTCCATAGGGAGGGGGCCAGGGCAGGGAGAAGGTTTGAGCCAACATAAATGCAGAGTAACACAGGCAGGAGAGCAGCTCTGAGGCTTTCCCACAACGCTGATGCAAGGATGAGTCTCACAGTTGGACTATACAGTGTTTGTAGATTTAAATAATAGACCCAGCTTTCCACTGTCTCCCATAAAAGGATGGGGTTTCTCAAAAGGGCTTTTTTTTTTTAATTTAAAGTTGAAAAATGATTAATTTATGCAGGCTCAAAGCCTAACTTGACCACAAACAGGAGATTCATCACAGAGTATAATGTTTGTTTTAACATCCACACTGGTGGGGTGGCTGGGAACACTGGTTCTGAAGAGAAGAAGGAGGAAGGGGGAGAAAGCAGGCAAGAATTCATCTTAGTAGAACCAACAGAAAATGATAAACTGTAGTTCTGAGAATAGTCAGCACATAAGTTGAGTGGAATTATCATATAGAAAATAAATGTTAGCAGTCTCAGTAGTTCATTTTAAAAGTAATACTGGATTATAGATATACCAGGGAAAACAGTGTATTTACTGTACACAGAGCCAGAAAAAACACGTAAGTATTTTTAATGAGTTAATCGCCAGTCCCTCTCCTAAATTTGAAGTCAATGCTCACTCAAAGTTTTCTGATTATACAAAACACGAAGACTGCACCTCGAAGCATATCTAAAAAAAGCCCCTTGTAAATAACTCCCAACCAAAACACATAAACACTCCTCCTGTTACAGGTGAGTCAGGAGCAGTCTCTGCTGCTGAGCACAGCTGTTAGAAATGCTGCAGTTACAGATTAACTCCTCTCCCTACCCAGGGTTCCCCCTGCGCTCAAACGGGAACTGTAAACAAACACCGTTGAAAACTTGTGCAACTCAATCACAAAGAAAACTTCAGCATCCTCTACTTGCAGGCAACCTTGTACCTCTTGCCACACACCCTGGCTCCGAGGTGCCCACATCTCCTGGTCAGTTCTTGGGGCAGTCACCAGAGCCACCTCAGAGCTGGACACAGGTGAACAGGCGGCTCTGGCTACACCTGAATCACTCCATGCCTAAGAGCTGCATTATCTGAACTGGAACTTGCAGTTTAGATCACTCTAATGATACAGCAAACTTGTGCCAGGCATAAACCACAGCAAACCCCAACAGCAGATGAAGTGATCTCCACTCTCTTAGATCAGGCACCTCATTCACTGTGAAAAATCACAATTGACGTCTGAAAGGACTACTGAATATTAAGAAAAATGCCATCTTTTTAACTTTCCTGACTTACTGAATTCAGGAAGTCTTTAATAGATAATAGGTTCTTACAATCTTAATTGGCTTTCCTTATAAATGGACTACTGTGAGTTATTTTAATGAGGTATACAGCTTGTGAGCCTGAGAAGCATTTAAGCCCGTGCTTGGGCACAGTCTTACCAAAGCCAATGTGAAGGAAAGCAGTAAACACCCCCAAGAACTAGGACCACATCAAAGTTAGAAACCCATTTAAGAGTAACACAGCCATCAAATATACTCCTTACTTCCAACCCTATAAAAATATATTTTATGTACAGCAATATCCTGGAAAGCAATTGCGAAAAGAAGCCCCTTATTCCACGTACAACAGACATTTGCTTGGAAAGTCAACAACCAAAATGAAGGGAAAGGGAGGATGTGCTGTAGAGCCATGGATCAGGCTGCTACACTGGACCAAGCACTGAAGTCCAGTATCTTTCCTATCAGCACAACTGAACCCAAGAGGAAAAGCCAAGACCTTTGTTATCTACTGCTCATGGAGCCTCCACCCACAGCTCTGCCAGGGAAGCTGAGGACCGAGGATGCCAGATGGTTTCTCAAGACTGCTTAGCTCCCATGGTCAGCCATGGAGAGAACACAAAGAGATTCTGTCTAATCTGATCCAAAGCTGCAGCACAGCTGTGCAAGGTTAACTGAGACTCGTACACGACATGCGGCCACACGCGCTCAGGTGGGCAGAGTACAGAGCAGAACGAGAATTATTAACGAAAACAAAACCCAGCAACTGAGCCAGGCAGAATCAGTCCTGCCTGATCCGAGATATGCTGTTCAGGAATTTCTACAGAACGCTATTTTCCAACATTTTCTGTATTTGAACTTAAGTATATCTAAATATTCCTAGTATGTATTTTATATACACATATGCAGCTGTGTATACTGAATGACTGCTAATTCCCTGAACAGTCCGACTGATTCTCCTCCAAGCTCCATCAGCATTAATTTTCTGTTACTTCTTTAGTTTTTTTAAAATTTTACTCTATTTAAAAGATTTGCATATTTGAGAATCTATGATTACTCAATTAAAGATATCAGCAAATAAAATTTGTTTGTAATTACCTATATTCCCAAGAAGTCCATTCATAATTGTACTGTGGTCAGGCTTTAATGTGTTGCTGTCTTGATTAATGAACTCAAGACTGTCCTGCAACCTGTAACAAACATAAAACATGTAACAAAACCAGTGATTTGCATTTCAGTGGAACAGAGTGCTAGTTCATTACAGCCAAAATGGAAGAGAAGAGGTAAGAACACAGGTTTCCACTAGAAAAAGCTTTCATGGGCTAAGCCACGTTCTCAGGTGGGTCACTTAATAACAGAAAACTAAACATGGAACTCTCTGAAGCCAGCTATTTTTGTAACACCTTTTTCTTCCTCTGGGACTGAATTCCCCAGGTTGCAGGTAGGTACTTTTGTACTTTACAATATCAAGCTTCACCGTGTGGCATGGAAGGAACGGTTCATTCATTCCCTTAGAGCCAACTGAGGCGAAGACAACCGTGAGGGAAAGGTGAGGACACTACTGACAGGATGTAGCAAGGAGTTATTTTTTTAGAGAAAGAATCTGGAGGCTCCAAAAAAAGTCCTGCATGTTCTTACATCCATCTGCTTCTGTGCATTAGCTACAAAGTGAGTGACTCACGTGTTCAGACTGCCATAGATGCTGCTTCCCGTGCGAGCTGTGAATACCTTGCTGAGCATGAGCTGGGGAGGGGAGCTGGGGGACAGGAGAGAAGATGTCAGTCAGAAACAGTGCCAAGACCGGCTTTGCCTTCCATTTCACAACCCTCCAGATTTTATTGACCTTAACACAACACAACAGCCTTTTGTTTCAAAAATGACATCAGACTGACTTTAAAGCAAACACAGAAATCCCTTTTACTCTGCACTCGTGCCATTCAACTCATTATTTATCAGCACTAAGGAGCGAGTCTTCTGAAAACACCAGCAGCAAAAAGTTAATCTCACCGGATCTGATGAATTTTCAATGTGGAGCCCTTGTAGCTCATGGCCACAGAGCCAAACATCATCTCTCCAAGCATGTTGGCATCTGAGGAGCACCGAGAACCCTGCAAAAAACAAACCCACCAACATTTCGTTTTAAGCATTTTAGAGGCACACTTCTATCAAGGCAACACACAAGAGAGAAAATATTCCTTATTTAAAAGATAAATATGCAAAATACCTTGCTACAACACTGTTGAACATGCTAAGTTGAACAGTTTAATCAAGATGATGCTAACAGAGGAAGTGATCTTCACACTGGCTGGGAGCTCGACCATTAAAACCATGCAACAAACCAAACCCATCAAGGTGAGGGGAAGCAGATTCCAACCGCACTGAGCCACGGGACTAAAGTTTTGAAAATGTATTAACAACCTCACTGAATTAAAACCATTAAGCCTAAACCTTGTCCCTGCTTGACAAGAAGAATCACCAGTTCACCAGAGATATTAGATCGTGCAATGGAGCTGAGCTGGACCAGTGTTCACTTGACAAAGACTGATTCACAACTTATCCATGGATGATATTTTATATGGGATGAATCTCTCCCTGGTGCTTCTGTGATGGCACCAGGTAAGAGCTGCAGCATCATGATGCCAGGCTGAAGTGGTGCAATTCATGCTTCTCTGGTGGCAGGAGCTTGCTGTAAGGCACACAGGCTAAATACCAAGGAGCAATGTCATTATGCTGCTTCACAGGCTAGGTCAAATTCTGCAAACAAAACCCTAGAATTAAAAAATTACTCAGGGCAATCAACTGGAGCCAACTGCTCTGCTGACAGACTTCTTATTTGTGTATTTTCAATGACTGTGATTACTGTCCCTTTGTCCAGGGCTGTTTCACCTCTAGATCAGCAGAGTGTTAGTGCTGGGTCTTCACTTGCGCCTTGCCCTGAATAATTTAAAATGTGGTGATCACTCACTAATAGAGCTCAGCCAGTTCTCAGGTGAGGAAGTTTGGCACTGTGCAAGAGAGGAACACATTTCCTTTGAGGCATGTGATAGCATGCAATTACTCCATTCCTTGGAGTAATCCTTCTAAAAGATCCCTAAAACCCCTCACAGAAATAAACCCTGCTAGAAGATGCTCAGTGCATCTCTATATTCCTTATCCAAGCTCTGAACAACCAGTACCCTGAATAACCATATATTCTACACAGGACTGGAACACAGAATGACAGAATGGTTTGGGTTGGAAGGGGCCCTAAAGTTCATCCAGTTCCACCCCCTGCCACGGGCAGGGACACCTTCCACAATCCCAGGTTGCTCCAAACCCTGTCCTGCCTGGCCTTGAACATTTCCAGGGATGAGGCAGCCACAGCTTCTCTGGGCAACCTGTGCCAGTGTCAGACAGTGAGCCTGGAGCACAACCAAGGACAGGGTGTCCCCACCACAGACCCCTACCAGGCACAAGGAGAGCTGTGAACATCCCACTCAGTGTTTCTGCTCACACCAGCCCGCAGAACAAGGGCAGGAACAAGGAAATGCTCATCAGCCAAAAGGCAACACACAACACTCCTCAATTTTTAGCTCCTCTCAAGCACTCTCAATTAAGCTGACGATACTCTTAACACCCATACTTTTCACCTCTGAAATCTATCCATACAAGAAGGAGAGGGGATGACGGAAAGCAGCAACCACAACTGTAAGAATGAGGGTACAACTGCAAGTTCTGTCAGTGTTCAGTGACAGGGCAAAAGCTGATCATTAGCTGGGCCTCAGTGAAATTTCCATCTCTGCCTTCCAGGACATCCCACTGCCCAGGTGCACTGTACGTAGTACTGGAAAAACCAGAATTTAAAACCAGTCAGTATGACCCAGCAGCTCCAAGGAAATCTTGGCATAGATGTTAATGGCTCCAGGAAATAAAAGTTTGCCAGCATCACAAAATCTTGACTTAAGAACACTGCAAATTACTACAGCCTCACACTACGATTCTTGTTTTTAAACCTTTTGCAGATCTCCAAATGAAGGACACAATTCTGATTAAATGTCAAGCCCTTAATGGTGGGTTTTGATTTCTGCTGTTGTGAAAATACAATCCTAAAGCTCAGTAAAAATACTTTATCTTAAAGTATTGATTTTCTTTGTCAGACAACCAAATTAAAGTGAAAATCAGCTGCTTTCAAATTTAATTACAGAGGTTTCCCTTTCTTCTGGAAGACAGACAAGCCTTGCTGAAGGCAAAGAGCATGATAAGATGAGCCCATGGCCTGTTCAGTCTGGCATTTCATCTACACTTAATGACAATAATTTACCGTACAGAACCAAAGACACATACTTAATGCATTTAGTATGGAAACACTGTTACAGCTCAACTCTTTGGGCCTCTAATGCTGCAAAATACAGGTCACTCAAGACCAAAACAGAGTGCAGCCAACTGTGGAAAGGGGTTAAATATTAAAAACTCAACCAAAAAGTAGCCAAAGAGCATCTGACACAAAAAGGCACAACCTGAAGAACTGACAGCCTGGACACAAATCAACTCCCCAGGTCACAGTTTAGAGCTCCCATAAAAAGTGCTCATAAAAGACCCACAAGTGTTTGTGATTGCACATTAGCATATTAGAGGTAGTAACATTTGCATGATTTGGAAATTACATTTCTGGATATATTTACAGCATTTAATACTCCCCTTACTGTACATATTGTCCTGTCAATAACGAAGTATATCTGTAAATTAAAAATGCATTAAAGAAATAAATGTTAAATATGAGACATAACTACAAATATGGAAGCCTGGAACAAAACTTCCGTATTTCATCTTGCAATTAAAATTGTTCATATATAATCAAAGCATATTTAACAAGAAAACATAAAGAAGTATTTAAAAATCTCATAGTATTATATTATTGGAACTTACATTTTAGAGCCTCATAAAAAAAAACAACCAACCAAAGAACTTATCAATGCTGCAAATCCAATAAATAACCTCTGAGGTTACAGACACAGCAGTTAGAACATAGGAAATGCCAGGCTGAGTGAAGTCTGGACAAACTTAGTCTGGCCCTTATGCACACACCCAATACCGAACCTTATTGCACATTAAAGAATTCTTGTACTTTTGTCTCTCTGCTCACTTGCTGGGGAAGCCTGGAAGGAGTCTGATGAATGCAGTAGATAGCTTACAACAAATACGCTGCGGAAAACCAACTTCAGCTGGAAGTGTGTGGCACAGTCACGTAGCCATGTGTCATTTCAGTTCAGCTCAGCGAGATTTTGAGTGAGTGATACACATGAGGAAATGGGGACTTGAAAGGGAAAACTTTCCACAGCTTTAAAATACAGGCTCATACCAAACACTAGAATTTATTTTCTTTAGTAACACTGAGCATTGTTTGCACAGAGCCTGCTCTGGAGGAGAGACAGTTTCTGGGTAGTGGGGGGCATGGTTTTTCCTGGGCACACAGTGCACAAAGGAGGCTGCTGTGTGCTGGAAGAGAGCTGCTGACAGAAACGTCTCTTCCTTTCAGAACTGCAGTTAAATGCCCTGCCAGCAAGGGAGGAACGGAAAACAGATCTTCAGCCACCTTACCAAAGCTGTGGAAAAGAGTGTGATGAGAAAGAGAAAACAAGAATACACAGCTTGCCAAATATAGCAGGAGTTAATGTGACAGTAGGAAAGTCAGCACTGGAAGGTTCTTCATTTCTATCAACGGGAGATCAAGACATCAGTAGTATTGTACTCCAGAGCAGGTTGTGGAGATAGCAGCTTCCCTCAAGCACACAATTACTTCATTACAAAGAGTGGAAGGGCTTAGTTCTATTTTAGGGTGGCTTAATATAAAACACTTGTGATCCATGGAAGGAGAGATGACAGAAATATATCCGTGTCAGATGACTCTAGCTACTCTCACGGCCAAAATCTTTTACGTAAAATGGAACTCAAGTGCACTGAATCCCTTGTTATAAAGCTGTTACACAGACTATCCCCACAGACAATGTGTCTCTCTGGTATTTCCCTGGCATTAGACAATAAGGTAAAATAAACTGCTTCACCTACACCAAGATAAGACATTTGTGCCGAGTCTGATCACACCAAATGAGTGTTATCACGTGGGTCACAAGATGGAACAAATGCCCTGGAGAAACTGCTGCCATTCAAGAGACATCCCGAGAAAACCAGCTGGTAGACTTGGTAATACCCAAAGCAACACCATTAAACATTCCTGAGTCAGAACCAAAGTCTTGGTTCTGAGTGAAAACTGCTCTCTACCACCAGCCTTTCATGTCAAGCATTTTAGAACAGTCACACCTCACCTGCTGTTAGTATTTGACATGAATTACAAAAAAACCCAACAAACTATGATTCACCTGGTATTTTGGGTATTGTTCTTTTGGATCAGAGAACGAGGAGGATGAATTGATTGAACTATCCAAGGAAGAAGAGCTGTCTCCTCCAGGCTTTAGTTGGCAACATTTTCCAAAAACTCTCACTTGAGCATCACTGCAGAGTTTCTGAAATAAAGACAACACATGTGACACACTAAGACCCATGACCTGAAATCACTGTTAGCATCATTGTACTTACCTGTCTAGGTAAGATGTTTAAGAGCTGAAAGGCTCGTGCCCCAGGAAGACAGGTAACAGAACATACACCCATAACCCTCGCAGCCTGGCTGTCCAAAGGAAAGCTGAGCTCTTTTACTTCCAGTTAGCCAGGAGCCAACAGGTCAATCCAACTCCATCTTCCTAAGCAGACTTTTTTAGACCCAGGATTAGGAGAGAGGCTGGGACCAAAGCATTTAAAGGAAGGATGGCAATATCCACCTTGCCCCCTGTGCCTGCCGGAGTGGAGGTGACACAGGAGTGCGAGTGGCACACAGGAAGGAGCAGCTCACCATAAATTATCAAGCAAGAATAACACAGAATTCAGAATACTCATGTTACAAGGGCAAGCGGAGAGGAACGATCCCATTTCTCACAGATCTCTCCCGAGCTGTGTCTAAGTCCCCTAGTCTTTCTGAAGAGCGGCACAGAGGTGACACATTCCTTACGTTTTCTGTATAAGGGAATTGTGAGGCTGAAAACGGACAAAGCCGAAAAGTGCAGTGTTACAGAGAAGCCAGAAAAATTTCACAGAATTACAGAGAAGCAATCCAAAAGGTAAATTGTGACAGAGATTCAGACAGAAAGCATGGCAGAGAGTTTAGAGGGCCCAGATGGAGCTGGAACTGATGTACAGGATGGGCAAGATCTGTGTCCACTCCACACACAGAGAATTATCAATCACTGGCATGGGAGATGCTCCACTATGTTTCATTCACTATTTAAAAGAATTAATGATTCCCCTTGTGAATCCCAGCATCCTGAGCAGAATGAACATCCAAGTTAATGCTGTTTACACCAGCACTGGCATTGCCAACCCTCTTCACCTAAAGATTTCAATGTATTTTTCACACCCTCTTCACCTAAAGATCTCAACGTATTTTTCACACACTCATTACACTTCAGCACACCCACGTAAGGTTGGCATTATTTACATCTGCTGGTGGGCAGCACTAGGAGACAGAAATAGTCTACGCTGCTCAAAATTCCACACAAACTCTGCCCTAAGACTTCCTTAATTACCATTTCCTACACAATCACCAAACCAGTAAGAGCAAGCTGGAAGCAAACCTTGCTGACAGCAAGGTTCAAGGGACAGATGGGAACACAGAAGTACTGTTGTATGTCACAGCTTCATCTCTGGACTCACAGCTCCCTGCCACAAGCTTTCCCCTCATCCAAAAACATGAGCATGTCTCAACCTCTAAGGAAAAGGCATAAAGAGAAGTGTGAAACAGCCAAGGCACACAGTAACTTCATGACTGCTCAGTAATCAGCAGTAACTGTACAAAAAGATGACTGGCCTTACTGCTATGGAGGGATGGGAATCCCATGCCTCTGTCCTAGGTTGTCCAGGTTATTTTTTTAGGGATGGGTGACTTAAATTTGGCTCTAACTGTGGGTGAGGTTTAGCAAAGCAGCAGAAAATGTCCAGGACTGTAAAGCCCCATGTGGAAGCCTGCACTGCTGCTCCCTGAGAGAGCTGCCGCCACAGAAAGCATCAAGGAAAAATGTGCAGAGAAATCAGTAATTCCGCGGCAGAGGGGAGGGAAGTGTTCACTTTCCCCTAGCCCTGTGCTCTCCTGACACACAGCAGCTTCCTCTCCTTTCACCATCGTGGGGAGCTTGCTGAAATCCTGCAATATGTGTGTTTGCTAATGGCTACTGAGGATCTGTGGCTTGAGCACAGTGCACAATGGCTGGAACATGTGAATGATCATCATATGACTTCAGTAGGAACTCGTGAACTAGAATTGCATTTTATCTCTGACACAAACAACAATGTCCTAGGCTAGGCAAGCATCATGTGATAAAACCACATACAATCCACAGGGTTACAGCAGCTTTTGCAGGCAAACCACATTTCAGCTTGCATTTTCCATCAGATGTTGAAAGTTCCTTCTAAAATGTTACAATTATAACTAAGCTTTCTTGAGACTGCAGAAATGCATTTACTGGCTTTACAAGAGAAAATAAAAGTCTATGCATTAAAAAGAATAGGCTGAATTTGCAAATTAATTGCTTTTAAATAATTTCTTCATTATCACTGCATTTTTCTGCACAGCAGCTTTTCCCAGATCCACTGGGGAGTCTGGTAACTTGAAGTAACAGTTGCCTAATTTAAATAACAAACGAGGAAAATGGCTGTTAGGTCTTTGCAGTGGAGTTTAATGAACCAAAGCTCCTGCAAGTAGTCTTTAAATGAGGTCAGGATCTTTCAGCTCCCACTTTTCAGAACCTTGTGAACAGTAACTCCCTCCTAAAATGCAGATCATTGATGAATTCTGGTGTTTGCTCTTTCACAAACTTAGCATGGGTTTAAGAAGAACTTGTTGGACAATGAGATCAAGTACTTGCAGTGACCCTCTCTTCTGCAATTTCTGGCTCCAAATGTCAATGAAATTTTAGATGCTACAAATCTCGAGATATTATGCATCAAAGGAGTGGGATTACTTGCATTCCCATATAATATTCCAAAGGTATTCAAGCCAGGTTTCCAAAAATAAAAAAGTAACCTAATTATTTAAGAACTGTACAAAGGGAAGTTTCAAAGCTGTGAATTTCCTTCCCAATTAGACACAGTTGCATCAAACCTGATCCCTGGGCAGGGTGGTGCTGGAGTGCTCTGAAATGCCCATTTTTGCTGGAGAGCAGAACATCTGCTGGAAGGATGCCGTGGGCAGCTCCGCTCCTGGCTGCCACGCCGCTCTCCCTGCTGGGGTCACACTCTGTTCTCTGGCTGCCAGCTCACTGCAGATACCACCCAGCTCCAAAGACTTCTGGCAGTCCCAGTTCTGACATTAGAGGTCATCGCTTGCTGAAAGTCTTGGGGACCTATCAGGTAGTTCTGAAGAAAACTTAGAGTAAAATGTCTTTATAGTACAACAGGGTACAAAGTCGTTTTCTTCCTCAGTTCCTCTTCTGGAGTCTCTTTTCTCCACATCTGTCAGCAAAGACCTTTAACTCTTTGACACATGGTGTCTATTCTCCTCAGCAAAGTAGGAAAAACATGCCCAGTGCTCTGAATAGGGAGAGGAATTTCTGCTGGGCAGGTTTTGCTTTGGGGATAACAAGAAAGTTGAAAGGAGCCCGGTGTGTTGAACTAAATCAGACTGTGTGTAGGTGTGTTAGGGCTGTGAGTGAGTGACAGAAGGGAAGAAAAATGTCATCATATGCTTTACTCTTTATTACCTCTCTGCAACAGCAGGTGCTCAAATACCACTGTGGTGGCAGTGACAGAGAATTCTCTATTTCCAAGCAAAGTTGCTACTCTTCAAGAGCTCTGTTCTTCATTCTCAAAACAGGTTTTCCAGAAAAAAAAAGATTTCAAAACAGATAAATTAACTCTTTTGCTGTATTAATATGAGTAGGTCTGTATGTACAATTAAATGTATGTATCCACATAAGACATGGGGGTAACCTGAATAGGGATTCATTCCTCCCCGCCAAGTGTTCATGTAAAAATCCAGGTATGTTTCTTAAAATGCAGCTGCCAAGTGCTGCAATCTCCCTTTATTTCTAGAGTTGCCGAGTTCCTCTATTACTCAAAGGTCGGTGAAAGAAGTCAAGACAACCCCATGCTCCCCCACTCCACAAGTATTTTTCCATGTCTGTTTAGAGAGAATAAGCAGAGCTAAGAAGGTGGGACTTGATCTCTGTGCTTACAGCTTTATCCACCTGCTCAGCCTGGCTCACTGGAAACCTGTCCTGAGAGCCAGACAGAGTCCAGAGTCTCCATTTCACACAACTCACCTAAAAGCAAAAGGCTCACTATCCAATTACTAATCCCTCAAAGCAATTTGCTGTTCAACATTTATCCAGTGCTGAAGTGTATTAGAACATGTGGCTAATCCTGGCTTGTTTCAAGCAGCATGCCATTTCTCTACTTTGGGATAAATATGACATTCGGAGCAAAAGAAATTACCGCTGAAGGAGATCAAATATCATATGACCTTTTAGTGAAATTATTCCGAAGACAACTGGTGGAAGAAATGAACTTTCCATTCTCCAAACTGAAGTTCCGTATTGCACTTCTACATCTGAAATTCTGCATCCCAGGTCTCTCTCTCATTTTTCAGAAAATCAAAACAAATGCGATTTTGGAAAACCTTCTGCCTCTGGGTCCTGGCAGCAAATCACTGCCTTTCTCTGATTCCTTGTCTTTCGCCCTTTCCTCCCACATGCCCAAACTCTAGATCCCTGCTCAGCACAGTACAGTTTGGGGCCTTCCTTTTTGCCCTCCCTTCTCTTTGTCATGGTCCCTTGAGACCCCTCCTTCCTCCCTGGACTTCAAACCTTCCTCAAGGCTGATCTTTAGACTTCAGAAATCTTTTAGCTCTTACATGTCCATCAGCACCTCTCTCCAGCCGGATCCCCAATATTAACCACTGTCTTGTCATAAATCCCCACTGGACAACACAAAAAGGAAAATGACCAGTAAAATGAGACAGTTAACCCCTGTCCCTGAGCTCACTTTGCCTGCTCCAAGGGAAGCCATGATCCAAGGTTCCCCCTTTCAGCTTCTTCTTTACTTTACTCCCCGCTCCTCCCTCGTGGCATCCTTATCCCAATCAATTACCAGCCCTTGGAGGTGAACTCCTCATACCTCAGCTGGCCTTTGCACACTGGCAGTTATGGGGACATAACTCCTGCACTGCACAGTAAAACACCACCCGGCCTCAGCGTGAGCTGAGCGTGGATGCAGAGTCAAGGTTGGGAAGCCAAGCACAGGGAAAGGCAGAGCCAAGGCTGACAGCCCAGCACCAGCCAGGCCACCTGGGTGCTGCACCTTAAGGAGGAAAAGGAGCTGCTTGTTGTGCTTATTTGAAATTCAAAACAGGTCTGGTACCACAGCTTTTTAAGGAGCACACCTGTGTTCACACAGAGCTCCTGGCTCGGGAGCTCAGTACAGCCCATGGCACAGGGAGGAGAGCGGGGCTGGTGGCACCAGGGAGCAGAGAGCAGGAGAGGAGGTGTCAGAGCAAAAGGAGCAGATGAGCACAGAACAGAGTCTAGCAGCAGAAACCAGTCACAGGTTGTAACACTATCACCTGCACACCAAGTAACAGTCTCATTAGAAACCAGACACTTAACTGCTATGAGGAAGGAAGAAAGTAGCTCTCTAGAGGAGACAGTGGCTCAAACCCACAAACTTGCCCATAGAAGTTCTTTGATACCCAAAAATCCAAGGGATGTGGATGCTTGGGTGAGGACAGAGGCTGCTCAGTAAAGGCATCAGTAATGCCTCTTCCTCATCGCACACACTGTCCTGGTACATTCAGTGTGCAAATACCTGTTCTGATGCACTTGCCCATGACCCAGTGCTACAGGGCTGGAAGGAGCAGCCACTCTCTTCTGGGATACCCTGGCAGAACTCTGGACACACAATTTTCTGATGCTCAGGAGGCAGCAGCCTTTCCCCTCTGCTTCCAGAGCCCAGCTGATCAATAGCCCATCCCCTGGAAAAGTGGGGAAGGACCTCTCCTACTTAGCACCAAAAAAGGTATAGGACTCACAAAGGGGATCTCTCTGCCTCCCACATCCAGAGCTGCCTGAGGCAGATCTCTGACTGGCACAGCCTTGGGCCAACTTTCCCCGTGTTGGGAACAGCCCCAGCCCTCCAGTCACCAGACTGCTGCTCAGCTTCACTCGCCAAATTTAACTCTAGCAAGACCAGGGAAAACATGACTTCTCCTGAGCAATTAAAATATTGTAATGGCCACGCTGCAAACTCTTGACTGCCTTCAGTGTCCTGCTGTGCAAAACCCTTCCCAAATTCTTGTCTACTTCGTATTTATCTTTACTGAAGACGTGAAGAGGCTGATTTGATATCCAATGAAAACACAAAGTCCTTATTTGTGTTACAGCCACATTTCCCTCATGGCTAAGATGAACCTAGTAATGCTTTATTAATGAGAGCCCAGCTTGGTGTGAGCACAAACTCAGCAGTTTTCACTGGTCAAAAAGCCAGAGCTTACTGTTTTATTTCTTGAAACATCTGTGTCTACAAAGGTTTTCTCTGATGCTCCTTAAATTTTATGACCCTTACAGAATTCAAGTGCCTGAGGCCATGCTCAACCTCAGCCCACCCCACACAACTTTTGACATATGTAGAGATTATATATATAAAAGAGACCAAAATACATCTCACCTTGCTGCACACATACAACCTTTAAATTATAATTGCTTCCATGTCTCATAAACAGCAGAAAATGGGAACTGAAGAGCACAGTACCATAAAGCAAAGTGAAACCCTCTTGGTTCTCCATGTTAGAGTGATTTGACTTGAACCAGAACAGTCTGGCCACTGACAGGCACTCTTGCAGATGTCTCCCCGGTGTTATTTGTAGATCCAGAGGTATAAGGAAATGGGGAGCAGGGTGAAAGAGATGCAGAAAGCTTTGCTTTTTGTGGGGTGCTGAATAGATACCCTTTCAGAAGGGAGAGTGCCCAGCCCACACATGGCTGGCTGCAAAAGGGCAAGAGTGCCTTGGAATGTGCTTAGAGCCAAGATCTGGCTTTGTATAGGCAGGGTGTGTCCTTGCCAATGAAAATCATGATAAAGAGCGAGAGAAATGAACAATGAAATTCCTTGGAAATGGCCAGTACCTCCTGCTAACTGCACAAGCCTGTACTGAGCTCACAGCAAGCTGAGCCAAGGACAATCCCGCATGTTTTTACCTGCAAACTTTTGTTTTATGAGGAAAGTTTTGCCTGATATGACATTATCTGAATGCTGCAGAAGGCAAGCAAATGTCTCAACAGACCTTCTTCCAAAGAATCCTAATACTATGAAGGATAAATGTATCAAGCTCCTAGAGATGACTCCTGGGTATTTCAAATGCCCTGGAAAGAGTTTTCCTCCACCAGTCTCATGCGGAGATTGTGACTACAGCTGTTTCCCTCCCCCTTAGCAAAGAAAAGGGAGAGATTAATACAGAACCATATCAGCTCCACTATCAGCCATTTATCCTGTTGCTGTTGAGCTGCCACAGTCAATGAGCGTTCTGAAGGAACCCAAAACAGCGAAGTCTGCAAGTTCGGTGTGCAAGTACACATCTATCTTACAGAGGTTTTAGATTCTCAAGAAATTAATTTAAATCTGGCAGGAGGATTTATACTGTAAGTTATTTTTATTAATGAAGTAATACTTTATAATTGATGAAGTAACAGTGATAAGCACAGCCAGAAATTCATACCAATAAACCACTTCTAAAGATCTGTCTTTAAATCCTGTTTTCCTGGCAAGAACATCAGGAAGAACAGGGACTAATAGAACCATTCTAACAAGTTTAAATTAACAAGAAAGATGCATTTTTTCAACATTTGTGAAACTTGCTTTATTTCCCAAATTGTCTATAAAAACTAGGAAATTGGGATCTTGATTCATGGCTATAAAAGCACTGGAGTAAGCAACGGAGAAGCCTGGAAGTTTGTGTCTGGTAAGACACAGACTCCAGAGGTTTGGATATTGGACACAAACAGCGCTTGAGGCCAGGGTTAGGAGCATCAGGCTGGCAACAGGCTGGAAGACTTTAGAAAGCTGGATGGAAAATCTTCTGGCTGTACTCCAGTACTCAACAGGACCACCAGGGCTTGGGGATAACCTGTTATTTTGTGTACTCCTGCTTACAGAAGGACCTCCGTAAGTCCTACAGGTAAAAGCAGCTGGAATCATTAATTTCAATTCACACCACGCTTTCCGCTTGCAGAGCTTAAAATGGTTTGTGAATGTTTTTAGAAATGGTGAAAAGGAAGTTCAAAGCAGCGAATTAAGTTGTTCAGCCTCATACCACCGCTTTCAATAGCACTGTGGCCAGATATGAATCTTCTGGCCAGAGCCCTTGGAAGGAAGTATCCTCATCTGACTGCATCCATTACAGTTTCAATTAACAGATTACCATGCAAATCATGCCAAAAGGAAAAACAGAGTTTTCAAGGAACTTGGTGTGAAAAAACTGTCAGCAAAGCATACAAACAACAATTGACAAAAGTTAAGCAAACAGGACACAAGAAGACACAGGGTTGGGGGGACCTTCTGATTAAGAATGGAGAGCCCACCACGGCACAAAACCAGATCACTAAATCCCAGTTCATGCCCTGCTTCAAACCCCAGCATTGCCTGCTGCAGCCCCAGGAAGGAATCCTTCTCACTGAAAGAGCAGAAAGTAGAAAAATCACAGAATAAAGAGATCTCTATAATATTTAACGCTGGTAAGAGTGAAACCACTGAAGCCTGAATAATTTGCAACTTAACAGGCATTTAAATATAGCCCTGCAAATATCCAACGTTTAAATGTCAGTGAATAAAACAGAACAAATGCAATTTATCAATCTGGCCATTTGAAAAAATACAACTATAAACATGAAAATTAGCAAAATACTCACCGACACTGAAACATCCTCTATTTTTCTTTTAGCACTGGAATCAAATAAGACATTCCGTCCTCTTCTTTCACAGTCCTGATACACGATCAGTCGGATCTGACTTGGGTCAAACTCCGGCAAAGGCCAACTTTAATTAAAAAAGAAAAGAGCAGAAGGATCAATTACCACAACTCTTTATTACACTGTTCTTTCTACATTATCTATATATACAACTTGATTAAAACATAAACTCGAGCAAATTCAATGCCATTTCATCAAACCCTTTGATCCTGTAGCCAGAACTACGCCCTTTGTTTTCTTTTCTTTTCCCTACACGTGCCAAATTACTCTGTCATAAACCAATCCTCTACAACCACACAAAATGATGTGTGCAGCACTAACAGATCTTGTGCTCTGTCTTGTGATATGTTTTATTCAAGTTCCAGCTATTTAAAAATAATGTCAAAGAACTCAGTTTTTGTGTTTAAAGACACAAGAAAACCCCAAGTGAATATTCACAGAGTGGTTTGGGAGAACCACCTGGTTTTCTCCACATAAGCCACTGTGACTCAAGGGCATGGTCAGCAAACCACACACAGCAGTCCTAACACATCTATTTCCAAACGGGTTCCCAAAGGAAGGAGCTTTCCTGAAGCCTCAAGCCTTCCCTAGTGCCACTACTCCAGAGGAGCTCTCAGAGGGAGAAGTGGCAGGGATCAGGCTTGGAAACCATTGCATAATCTTGCCTTTACGGGTGCTTTGTAGCCATCATCTTAAATTTCCACTTTAAAAAGCCAGCCATCACATTAAAGCCCAGCAAGCATTGTCATCCATTGGCTTGGGAATCCATTTTCACTGATACCATCTCAATTCTTGGAAGATAGGAAACAAAACACCTGCTGTATCCATGAAACCACCAGGAATCATCTTTCAGCTAGTTTACACGCCATTTCCTAAATCAACTGAAATTGTCTTCTTTACCCTTGGCTTTTAGGCAAGCAGTGTTAGAATGAACCCCAAGAAACCAGAAACAAGGCACTGGAACTTTCCAGCCATTAATGAAGGATACAGACTCCCGATTTGCAAGAAGCTGTACATGTATTTCAGCAAAAAGACTCCCATGACATGGGTTAAAGTAAACCTGGCATGCTGGACTCCAAGACAACAGTAAATTTTCTTCTCTAACT
Organism: Pomatostomus ruficeps; assembly: GCA_013400735.1. Taxonomy (NCBI): domain Eukaryota; kingdom Metazoa; phylum Chordata; class Aves; order Passeriformes; family Timaliidae; genus Pomatostomus; species Pomatostomus ruficeps. Next base: position 282,505 of record VYZT01013903.1, read on the forward strand.
CAGCACCCAAAGAGTTTCCTGTTCTGCGCCCAGGCTTTTTGTGACCAATGCAATGATGATGAACTGTGACTCAACAAGTCCTGTAACAGCAGAAAATCCATTTGATCACCAAAGCCATCATCACCTATCAGAAGTTTTTTTATGCTGCCCAGTATAGGTACTCAAGTTTTACAGCTAGTGTAGTCCCGAGGAGGTGAAACTAAGCATCAAGACATAGTTACACACTCTCCTGAGAGGAAATCTATTTCCTAATCTGCCCATCCCCACCATTTGGCAACAGGACAGAAAAACAGAAGCTGAAGAGAAGACTGTGCAATAAATGTCCAAATCAACTTATTACAAGAAAGACAACCTTGAGCAACTTAAACTGAAATAACTTCATTTGTCTAGATTCGGGGGCAAAGAGCCACACACTCTCATTGGGGCACCTAAAGCCAAGTGTTACCCGCAGAGCAAAATGCCCACACGAAGTGCAGACACCGAACTGAGCAAATTCTGTACCAAGACCCAAGCAGTGACAAACTCAGAGCCAAGCTTACACTTACTGGAGGCTCTCCTAATGATCACCATCTTGCATTTCATAAAATGTAAGAAGACAAAATCCCTAGTTTGACACATGCCTAGGGTGTTACCAACTGGGAGGCACAAAGGCACTAGAGCTGGGGATGGTAACTGGTGAGAGCACGACTTTGGCTAGAAGTGAGGAGCACCACACGATCAAGTGGCTTCCTGGAGGAACAGCATCCACATATTTAAGTGAAATCACTGGAAGTCCAGAAAGGAACACTTTTTCCAGATAGGCCACTGTGGTTCCTATAAAGAAACTGTGTGACAATAATAATGAACTGCTTGCCAAAAGGGTGCTATTGCTTGCTCCACCCTTTCGAGGAGTTTGAATTTCCTTCACACTCAGACAAAAGCATGTCTTCCATTACCTAGTACTTTTGATATTTGACTTTGAAATTACTGGCAAAGAAGGACAGTAGCTGTTCCAGATCTTAGGAAAGTCTACTTATAAAGGGCTCCAAGAGCAGATTACACACTCAGAGGAAAGAAAGCTAAATATAAAACTCTTGCCGTATTCAGAAACGTATTCGATCAAGGTAACAAGAGCTTGTTTACTTCTCAGCTTCTTCACACGACATTTTAACTTTCTCTAGACAAGCATTTAGTAGCTATTATCCATCATAATTTGCGATAATTCCAAAGAAGCGCTATCTCTGTTACATAATAGCATCCTTAAGCACATTTCAGCCTTGCAAAAACGTTCCCTGGCAATAGCAGGCCACTTCCCAAACCAGAAGAGCCTTTCAGAGAGCTGGGGGAAAGTTCATTCAGACAGACAGTAAACAGAGGCAGCCTGGCACCTCCAACTCACCCCCACCAGCAAGGGGGAAGCAGAACACAGAGCTCTGCTTTTGTTGTTAGCAGATTTAAAATACCATTAAGCTTGATATCTGAACAGATTATCCCCAGAAACGTAAAATTCCTGCATGCAAGAGGCATTCTCAAAACAAATATAACAGGGCAGCACTCCAATGCTCCTCTTCAGGCAGATGAAAACTGACCTAGATCTTCTGAATATAATTAGTTCTGTTTATAAATGGAAACTAACTTTGACATTTAACTGATGTTTTCTTGAGATTCTTACAGGAAAACCAGGAGACGTAGAATCAAATGTTCTAGCAATGTTAATGAAAGGTGAGTCTCCATCTCCCACACTGCTCTGGAAATGACAGTTTCTTAATGAGGACTTCTTCCTGCATGACCTATCTGACACTCTTTGATCCTTCCTTGACACTGATTAGATTTAAAGAAAAACCCCAAAATAAACCCAGGACAAAAACAACCCATAAAAACCACCACCAAGAAAACCCCAATACCTTTCACCAGTGGAAGTGTGACTTTGCCACACCGTGCTGTGATTTCAGGCATGGAGCAGGAGACAAACTGGTGATAAACAAATTCCTTCTGAGCAGGACACTGCCCCTGTGGAGATCTCCACTACACAAGTGGGGATTCCTCTAGAATGAGATGTTCAAAAATATCTGTATGGGGTAGAAATCTGCTGATGTGTAGATGCCGTATGGGATGTTTCAGAACCAAAACCCAGCTCTCACACCATGACACATTGGTTGAGGTTGGAAGGGACTTCTGCCCCTGCACAGACATTCATGCAAGTACAGAGTGCAAAAGAAAAGGAATTATTTTGGAGAGAAAGGGAAAATTCCATATGATTAATGATGGAATTATTAGAAACTAACAACAATGAGATCAAGGTCTGAAAAACGGTATTTTAATGCATGTTCACACTTAAGCCCTACTGTTGTTCAGTTCTTCCCTTTTTTCATCCTTTTGGCTTTTCTGCCTTTTTACCTTCAATCACTAGGAATATTACCTGTAGCTTACATTTACAAATCCATTACATCCCTCCTGACACCTTTACTATAGAGATTCATAGCAATCCAGAATCCCAACTGTTCTCCAAGGATGAATTTTCTTGTGTAGTCAATTCCTGGAGTTTATTACCACCAACAACATTTCTCAGCAAGAACTGAAAGGCTGTAAATTGGTATTATTTCACTCTGCAAGTTTTAATAGATGAAACAACAGACACAGAAATCCTTCATTACCACTCCAACAATTAAAAGACAGGATTTTCCCCTTTAATTGAAACCAAGTACATTCCTTCCTCCTTGTTCCTACTTAGACCATGAACAACAGTTCTTCATTACATTAAAGGTTTAGCTTAGTATCATTTTCCCTCCTGGCTGAGACTTTACTTTCAAAACTGTTCTATATTGACATGACTTAGATAGTATCTGGTTACTTTTTAATAAAAACAGATACTTTAGAAATCTTAAAGAAAAGTAATTGAAGCAAAATGATCAATATATTAAGCAGGTCAAAAACAGAATAGGACTAAACATGTAAAAAGTAAGTTGAAACTATCAGTCAAACTATTGTTTTCCTACATCATGTTACCCATAGTTATAAAAATTGCCTGGTGATGAATCACTTTGAACTATTTTTAAATGCATCTACGCAAATGATATTTATAGTTTATGCCAGCTTATCTGTTCTGCGTGGTTTTCATGTTAGCACCTTTTTAAAGGGTGACAGAACAGCCCAGCAGAGCAGACGGGTCCACCTTGCCCCATGCTCCCCTCGCAGGCTCTGGCAGAAGGAAACCTCTTCCTTCACTCCTGCTAGATGAGCATCAGAACAGAGGCACAGGAATGCCACGACTTCTCTCCAGCTCCTGCAGACGGTTCTCCAGGTATTATTCTTGTTGCTGTGATGCTTAGACACTGTCAACTTGTACGCAAGCCCTTGACTGACAGAGACTGCATCTGTCACGAAGAGCTGACGCTGTAAATACGAGACTGTTCCACTGAGTGCACCGGGATTTCAGATTATCTCCACATTCCATGGAGATGTACAGCCACACCAAAGCACGCTCACCTGTACCTGTATAGCCCAGTACACGGCATCCTGCAGCTGCTTTGCTACAGGGAAGAGTCATCAAGTCCAGAAGGAAAATGGTCCTTGCCTAGTCCAGCCATCCTATCACTGCTCTCAGCCCTGACATGTCTTTTCCAACCAGGAATTCCCTTCTCCTGTCCACACTCCTCTGCAAATTTCTATTATCTGTTACGAGATATTTTTTTTCCTTTGGCTTTGAGAAGATACAACAAAAGTAGAGTATATAGGATTAATGGGGAGGGTCTTATACATACTTTAATACCTTCTTACTGCATTTCAGTAATTCACTTATTATTTGACCGTTATTGCACAAAAACAGCTGCACAGACCAACCATTCTGAAAAATCACACCTGATTTGGAAGCAATGAAAACAGAACTGTAATGTGTGTTAATGATGCTTGCAGCTTTAGAAGACCATCTTCTTTTAGAGGCATGGGCAGGTTATTTATTTTTTTAACAATAGCACCTGAAACACAAAAGAACTTTCTCAGGATTCACATAAGAAGGATGATCCAGGCTGCATGGCTGATTTGCAAGGCTGGCATTTTAAGAGAGAGATTCCATTTAAGTGCTGGTGACATAACACAACCGTAAGGCTGCAAGGAGGAAGAAAGTTCCCTAAAGTAGTGAAACCACGGGGCCTATACTTAGAAAAAATTTTGCAAGATAACTGTCTTTACAAGAGCTGAGGTCATGTAAGGGCTGTGTGACTGTGGTGGTGAGCACTTACTGATTCTGCACAGAAAAGCAGCGTCTGTGTCTCAGCCGGGGCAGGGAGGGAGCCCGCGAGGGTGGGTTGCAAAGGAGCTCACCCAGCGCCCTGAGTGACTGCCCTCTGCCACGGTGACCTCAGCTGGGGTTTCGCAGAAGTCACAGGACCTGGGTTCTGGGTAGTGTGGAAGGATAGACAGATGGTGGATCATCTCAGGGACAACCACCCATGACTGCCTGGAGTGGTGACATGTTTCAGGTTTATCCCATAGAAATAATGTTTCTTTAAAACACAAAAAAATAATTCCAAGGTCCCTGCTTTTCATCTCTCGAAGGAGGGTGACATGTCCACAGGTACTGCAGGACTGTGCAGGTCAGCCCCCTGCTCCATCACTAAGTCTGTCTCATTCATTTACCAGCTTAGCAATCCTCACCTGGAATAGCTGCACTTCTTGAGCTCCAGGAAACTTGTGCTGCTTATGCTAAGCACATATTGTACACCAGGAACAAAGTGCGTCAGCCAGGTATTTCACAGGTATGACAAACTTGGACCTGAACTTCAACTGGCTGCCAAGCTCCTTGGCTCTGTCCAATTCTTTATCTATATACAAAGCTGACATTAGTTTGTTTTCATTTTTTTCTCCTTTCTACTAAGTCACTTGACTCTCATTAAGATACCTAATTTATACTCTAAAGTTTAACACATGAGACAGATGCTTTTCCACAAGCAAAAAGACATAATATTTACAGGTTACGTGCAGCCTAGTCAACACATTAATCATAATCTGGAGTGTTATACTGAAAATAAATTGGTGGAAAGGTTTTGTTAAAGATGTGTAGTATGTTGAATAACATTGCAATTCACACATCTTTGGAATTTACAATCACTATTAGCAATTTCATAAAATATTTTTGGGACCACTTATGTCATTTCAAAAAGCACCCGTTCAGGTTTTAGCTGATTTAGGTACACGTATGCATGCAAATACTTGCACATACACACACAGGTTTCATGCTCTTTTGAAATATGTCCTAATTAAAACCACACACAAACGAGACACAGTTCCTTTCAGTTAAGTTCACTAGCACTGAACAAAATTATATTATTCAAGCAGACTGCACTTCCCTTTGAAAAGTTACAAGATAGAATCAATTCAGGCAAAAAAATTTGTGCCATTTAGCATAAAATTGTAGTAAGAATCATAAAAAAAAAAATCTCTAGAAGATTTACATCCCCGGAAAAGAACTATTTTCATTATAGGGAAAAGAATAAGCTTTCAGATAATTAAAATAATCTCAAGAACTGTGCAGTGACCGTACCTGGGAAGCATCTTTGTCCCCCGAGCAGTTCCACTTTTCAATATCCCTATAAACTCCTGTTGTGCCTGGCTGCCAACTCAGGTTAATAATAGCAATGAGCCATATTCATCCAAAACCACAAGACTGTCAGGTGACATATCAAGAGGTCTGAATTTAACTCAAACAAAAGACTCTCCATGCTGCAATGCAAAAGGCTTAATCCTAGCAACAGGAGCACAAAAACCACCTTAAGGACAGCAGTGTCGGGGTTTGCACCAGGCTGCGTTCGCGCTGCCCCCGAGTTTCATAACCCAAATCCTGCCCCTCCATTCTGCACAGCCCGGGATTTCTGCTCGAGGAAGGAGCGCCCGTCTTCCCCGCTCCTTTGTCTGTTCCAGGGTTCGCTGCGGAGCAGATCCGTGTAATTCAGGGGGAAGCCGAGCGCTGCCCTGTCAGTGCCATCCATCCTCCCGCCGTCCGCCGCCGCGCTCCCGGCTCGGTGCCATGACCCGCGTCCCCGGGCACCCCCGAGCTCAGCCCGCTCGGCCGGGAGCGGGGGGGCGAAGCACGGCGGCCTCCTCGCAGCCGGCACCGCCAGCGCTCACACTCCCGGCAGCGGCGGGATGCTCCCGGCGGAGCCCGGCAGCGCGGGTGGCCGAGCCCGCGCCGACAGCCATCATGTGACACTGCTGTCACCGCGGCCACCTGCGGCCGCGGCCCGGCGACACCCCGCGCTGCAGCCCTCCTGCCCACGGCGGCTCTGGAGCGCTCCCCGGGCGGGGGCTCGGCGGGGAAGGGCAGCGAGCAGCCCCCGGCCCGCTGCGGCGCGACTCCCGCATCCCGCCCGGTGCCGCTCCCCCTCCCCTGCACCAACAAAGGGAGCTCTGTGTGCTCGGCCAGGGCTCATTAATATTACACGCGGAGCAGCGGGGACATGCAAGACAATTGGATGCCCACAGACGGGAAAAAATTAAATACGCGAAATGATGCCCCCAAAGAAAACCCGACCAACGCGGGTGGCTGTAAACAAGGCTTCCCGATTGTGCTCTGGCGAAACCCGGGTCATGCTAGGAAGGGTACCCGGACATCACGACAGCAAAGAGCCTTTTATCAAACATTAAATAGTGAAGAGCTATTTAACAAACTTTTATCTCTAAACTGTGGCGGACAAACGAGACAGATGGACAGGGAAGTGAAGAAAGAATAGGGCATTCAAAAATGCAAGGCACATTAAAAGCCACCTAGTCTTGTCACAGGCATAGGTGCGGCTAATCACTCATACTGTTAATTCTGTATGATCTTCGGTTAAAACTCAAGTAATGTATGGATGGCAGAAAGCCATCATAGTTCCTACTTTATATTTTTTTTCCAGTGTCTGAAAACCTATAGGTTTTGCCAATATTTTAAATACATAGGCAGCAAAAATAGATTTATCATCAGGATGTCCTGTTCCATTGCATCCCACAACCCAACACGTCCGATGGGTCCCCTGTACCGCAGAGTGGTGAGCTCATGCACCTGTTCACGGGCTTTGGTCCCAAAACCATACAATCCCAGGAGTTCAGATGTTCCTTGTCCTCTGGAATGGATTCCAAAGTTTCCTATTCTGCTACACATCCCCTAGGTTAAATTCTGGGAGAAATCCTTAATCTCTTGACACCACAATGGTTTTGTTGCTGTTGTATAGGAAGGTAATATTTTTATGTGTGGTGCTGGACAAGTGTTTTGACACAAAAGCAGCAAAACTAAAGATAAATACCGTGCTTTATAGGATGTTTCTCACTTAGAAATGAAGAACTGAGGCCCTGATGCCACAAACACATACATTACAGACTTGGCTTTTCACACGTGACAAGTGCCAGGGAATTCAATGGAATTACTCACGTGAGCAATATTGGGCATGTGCTGGTTACAGGACCCATGCCTTAAAGCCCAAATCTTGCCTTTAACGCTTAGAGTGCCAAGCTTTGGGGGATATAATCAGTACCATCAGAGCACTCCTACCTACCTTCTTGATCCAGTGAAGGAATGTGCAGTGCACAGGAACTTCCTTCACCTGTGTGGCAAAGGCACCACTCTCTAAAGGTTACTGATGTCAAAAGTGACCTTTTTTCTTAGACAAGCAATGCTGAGAAGTGCCATGTATTATGTAAACATTTATTTACAGGAGTAACATCTAAGGTTTCCATTTTACCTCAGGGTAACCTGATACACATTAAAAGACAAGTGCTTTGAAAGCTGACCCAGCCTCCATCCAACAACTGACCAGGAAAAATATTGGAAGGAGTTTCTCTGCAAATAGAGACAGACTCAAATTGTACAGAGACTAAACAGTGCTTTAGTCAGATCAGTGAATATTTCTTGCTCGAGGAAGGACTTCAGATATTCAATGTTTGTTTATACACACTGTCACCACTCCCATATCCAAGAAAACACTGGAGCCTCTTTAACAAAAGATATGTACCATCCTCTTCTCCAGGAGTATATCTAGGCCTCTCTTTGAAAGGGTGAAGGCTTACTTTTTTGTGTGTGTAAAATTTGAGCTTGGAAAACAAAGCTGGTAATATTAACCTGCTTCAGAAAAATATTCAACAAATTCAAAGAAATAAAGTGATCAAAATCTCCTGCCGTAGCCCACCACCTTCCAGGGAGATTTTTCAATATCCATGCACATCCACCCACATGCAGGTGGGAAAGATGTGGGTGATGGTGTTCAACCACATCCAGCAGCCCAGAGCCCTCTGCAGACCCCCACACCCAACTTGGGCATGTTCTTAAACACACAGAAGCCAAAACAACCCTCTAAACCAACCAGCACCAAAAATAATCACTTTCTTCACTTTATCCAAAGGCATTTCTGAAAACACTTAAAACTACTGCAACAGCTCATATGCACCTTTTGGGTATAAATCATCTGATTTTAAACCAAGCAGACAACAGAGTTTGCTCCAACCGCAGGCTAAAAAGTAATGAAATGATTCATTTTTGGTCTTCACTGCTTTAACAAATTTTTTCAGTCTCTCTCCTGGAGGAAGGCTTCCCTCACACATTGTAAACATACACAACAAAGAGCCAGTAAGTGAGCCAAGAAATGTTTATTGCTTAGTAATGCACGAAGGTAGGAGCTGGAAGCCACACTAGACTAAAAGAGAGAAAACCAATTAGGATTTTATTTGAAATCTGACTAGAAATACTTAGATACCATTTCTCTACAAAATACCTACCTTAGTAGGATTACCCCTGAGCTAGACTTCTAAAAAATGTGCTTTCTGTGCATTTTTGTATCCCTGGGAAAAAAAAAATTCCTCACTGCCGGTGAGGAAGAGTGCAGATGTTAAAGCACGAACCTTCCATGTACACCTGGAGCACATTCACAAACCTGCACACACGAACATAAGCCCAGCCAAAGGTCAGCAAGAGCCAAAATGATGAGAAAGATCACTGCAAACAGCCCTCAGGAGTTTCAAAACCTGGGCCCTTTATTCTTTAAAAGAAACCAGATTGTTAAATTCTGAAAAAAGTACTTTTGAGATTAAAAAAAAAAAAAATCAACAAGTTTATAGCATCTCCATACACAGGATTCTTACTGCCAGCACAAAGTCTCAAGATTGGAATAAAGGAGCATCAGCAACTACAAATCTGTCTATGAGCATTCCTGGAGGGCAGGACATGGAACATTATCTCTCTTTGAAGAACGTGAAGACCTCAGCAGATTGGCTGTCCACTGTTGTAACTTTTCAAGTCATGATAAAAATGCTGAAAATAAAAATAACTATCAAAGTAAAAATCTGATGCATGGTTAAGCTACTGAAACATTGGTGTTCGCTTTGTATCGCATTTCCAATAGCAATCTACTGTAAGACACCAAACAAACCTCCATAATACTAACTGGTACTGCAAGACAACAGGGCATTTTCCCCCTGCAAAACAGTTACTTTATTGTGCACACTCGGGTGTGCAGAGCAGACTCTTCTGCTGTAACTATTAAAAATAAAGTGTAAATAGTTCAGTATTGTGTGCATTTAATGAAAAGTTGGGGAGAAAAAAAGGTTTCAATACAAATTGCCTTTGATGAACATAGTTGGAAATAGCATAGCTGTTGGAAATAAAGACTCTTCTAAAATAACCCAGAAATTATGTAATGCAGCAGAGGAGGGTTGTGGGGGGCAGTCTGTGCTCCCTCCTTTATGCTCTCTAGCTCTGGAGATGTCGCGACAGGTTCAACAATCCTTAAATCCACAACACAATCCTTAAATCCACACACAAAACTAACTTGACAAGACAAAATCAAGCTCACAAGCTTGGATTTATCAACTGCAAAGTTTGCTTAGGGAACTTAAGGGTGAATTGATACTTATTATTTTGGAAATTGTAAATATTAATAGATGAGACAATGAAGAGAGAAGACAAACGAGAGTCAAGGTCGACTGCAAGACCTCTCTCGTCATAAAAATTAAGACATCTTAGAGGGATCACTATAGCTCCACTATTGCTATCAACCCTAATATTAATAATAATAATAAACTCTTGAAAGATTCCTGATGGAATAAGGGTACTGTGGCTGAGTACTCCCAGCATTTTCATTTTTTTAATAGATAAATATTGAATTCCCTGTATTTATCTTCAGCTTAGAGTGTCTTTAAGGCTTTTATTTTAATGCACTTTTCAGAAACCGTAAGGACTATGGCAGTTTTATTCTTTTTGCACCACTGAAAACTGAGATCTTCAATGTATTACTTTAGGAGACATTGAAAGAAAAGTTGCAAGGTGCATAACCAAACTGTTGGCGTGCTCTAGCTATGCCTGACACGTCAGCTGATTCTTGCACCAAGCAAACACATCTAAATAAGCTTTTTTTTTTCCTAATCAGACAGATACATCTAAAAATAAATACATTTTAAAAGGCTACAAGACTAGAATGTAAACAGCTGCATTTTTTTTTTAATGTCATGCTTTTGAACCTATGAGTTGTACCAGGGTGGGTTGATGCTGTGCCCAGGGTGCCAGGAGACAGCAGGTCCCTGCCAGGACATCTGCCCAGAACCTGCTTTTTCCACCCTGAAACACCCTGGCCTGGCTGCAGGATACCTCCAGCCACTCCACAGAGCGCCCACGCCACTGGTACCTCCAGTGCCAGCACAGGACAGGCACCAAACCTGTGCCTGCAGACACCAGCACCTGCTGCACGGCCCCACGCGCAACCCAGGAGCTCCGCCGCGTCGGGGTGCAGGAGACATCTGCTTATGCTGATTAAAACATCCTGTAATACTTGTTTTGTGAGTTTTATAAGGGGAAAAAATATTGCCTCGGTGGTGAAAGTCATCTGGCGCAGGCAGGCAGCATGGGGCTCGGAGCATTCCTTGGCTGAAGGCCACGGCCCTGTAATTGATTAAGGTGGCTGCACTTGTGACCGAGCGATAATTGAGAGCCCAATAAATCTTCACACAAGTATTTGTCACTCAGAGATGGAAAGCAATTGTTATGGACCTTCATAACGAGCTGCAAGTGACAAAATTACAGCTAATATTAAAAGTATCAAGAAACCCCACAGATCACTCCCAACTTCCTTGCCCAACATTCACATTTTCAGTTAAATTTCCAGGAGTGTCAAATGCACACGGGCTATACCTTCCGGCTTTCAGCTAAGTTATCCCCAGCAAAAACTGGAATCATTCCAATTCCTCAAGATTTTATTGAGTACTCCCTGGTCTTCCTTCCCCCTACCCCAGGTCTCATTTATCTGCATAGGCAGCATTGCTTTAGCCGAGGTCTACGTGCTATTCTTTACCCTGGGGAAAAAAAAAAAAAGAAAAAAAAGACAGGGTTGCAGCTGTACAGGGTTCCTTGGAAAGGGAGGAAGACATGTAAGGAAGGATGTAAGTAGTTATTCTCCAAAGATTCACAGGGATCAGTGCCTGAACAGCATTTTACTCTGTCCCTCATGTGACTGTTTAATTAGGTGTTGATTCACTCAGTCATGAGACACAAGGAAACAGGGCTGCAAGCCCCAACGTCAAAGAAAAAGTAATGCCTGTTCTGCCAGTTTCTGTATTAGCAAAGCACAAAGGGGACATCCAGTTCTGAGAAGCAAAACTTGTGTTTTCTTGGCCATAAACCAATCCATCACATCACTTCAACCTCTCCATATTAAAAAAAATTATTTAAAAAGACACATGAATTATTTCAGAGCAAGATGCTTGTGAATTCCCTGGTTATTCTCGCCCGTAAGAGCCGGGACCAATGCAAGTGTCCACAGGGTGAGCTCCCTGCCAGGATCTGAAGCCCTGACAGCAGAGCGTCCCCTTCCATCTGGTAATTCAGGTCCAAGCTGCTTCAGGATATCGGGCTTTCTCTGCGGTTTGTTTGTTTGCTTTTGGAAAAAGAATACAAGCGATTTTGCTGTGGCTTTATTCCTGTTGTTAAGTGAATTTCTTGGCCTTCTTAGTACCAAAAAGCTTTTCTGTTATGGGGCCTGGTTCCCATAGCAACAGGCTTTAAAAATATCAAAGAAATTTTCAGCACATGGTAAACCAATTTCACAAACTGTGTATGTTTGTAATAAGAAAAGCTGGGGGACAATTATTTATATGTACTCAGTTCAAACAAGGTTTGATGTAGGGATAATCCCAAAATGCTGCTCTCAGGCCAAAACCTGGGGTTGTACAGGACTACAGTGAACTTTAGCTTCCTATGTTACAGGTCATTCATCAAGACAGTCACATAAAATTAAAGATGATGACCATTTTTCCAACGAAGGTGACATTTAAGCTCAATGTGTCACTGAAATGCATTAAATGCCAAAAGCTTTTTCCCGGAAGAATACAACCCCCTAAACCTTTGATTTTAAACACTGTGTGCTTGTAGTCTCACCCTCCTCATTTGTGTAGATTTTACAACTTATTTAAAACACATGCCTAATGCTAAGCACATGAGCGGGTTCATTGGGAGCCATCAGACTGCTCACAGACTCACAGCCCATGCCTAAGCACAGTGCTGACTCAGTCCTCTGCCCCCTCAGCCTTCACCAAAACCCATCTCACTTACACAGCAACAACTGCAAACTAAAGACAGAGGATGACGATACAAACAAGTATAACAAATTAATATCTATGGAATGAAATCCCAGGCTGCCCTCTCTGTACGTGACGCTCACTTATACCAACATCCCACAAGTCCTAATGATAGATATTCCCTGTGAATCAACAACTGCCTGACACCAGTGTTGGTCACTTGCCATCTAAGCATCCTCCAACACCTTCAAATGTCCCATGTGGCCCAGTTCTGCAATCATTCTGCACAGAGTGGTAACCTGCTGCCATAAGCGCTGAAGACTTTAACCCATCCCTTTAGTTAACCCTCAAAACCACTAACCATCAAGTTCACTGCATTTCAAGACTATTGCCAGGCTGTGAACCACAAACAATTAGGAATGATTTCACAGATCTGCCAAATAACACTAATGAATATCTAAGTGGATTGGATCTATCCTACAGCTGCTTTTCAGGAGGGAAGACTTTTCTAACTTGGCTCCGACCCATGCACTGAACATCCCTCGCTTACTGGCTCTACAAGTCAAACAGGCCCCTACTTAATTTGCAGAAAGGATGAGATCTTGATTTGTGCAGATATTTCAAGAGCCCCAAGACTACTGTGAGGAGTCTAGACTGATCAATTCTCCAAGGCAAGAGTCATGCTGCTCAACTGTTTTCCAAATTAAGCATGTAAAGGTGACCTGAAACTATTTCAGGTAGATCTATATAGAGCAGACACTAAAGACATTGCTTGACTTCACTTTTATGTAACTCATAAGGACATGAGGACAAATAAAAATCAGATGCTTGAACAAGCCACAACTTCATTTAATATTGGAAAAAAAATACAGACTGACAGAATAATGGAGCAGCCTCACACCTTCAAGCAAATGCACTAAAACTGTGAGGTCCTGAACGCTTTGGTTCCCCAAAGCAGAAGAATGTGTAAAAATGTGTTTAGCCATCAGCTAAGACCTGCTCAGCCTTTAAACCAAGCTTAAAAAGTGCTCTGCTGGGTTTGCTCCATTGTGCTTTGCTCACTGCCACAAGGAGCTCAGGCTTTTTGCCATCCCCTTCAGTTTTCTAAGTCTCACTACATGCTCACGGTTTTGGGTTTCCAAGAATGGTAGGAATGGAAAATACAGTGTAGGACTGGCCATTGCCCAAGCTCTTCAACACAACTATCCATCTACAGGGATTTTCCACAGCAGAAAGATTGAACTGGTCAAGTATTACTGAGAACCCCACATGACAGATACATGGCAGCTCCCAGCATCAGCTGAGCAGAGTCTTTACATGCCCACTGAGCTTTTCTTACTGCTAAAATCGTTGTCTCTGATAAAGAAACTGCATGTTCAGCTCAACCTGCGCTCCCTGGGTATCAGCCCTGAAACTCACTCCAAACACACACCTTCCTTATCACAGAACCGAGCTGGAACACACAGTCCAAACCAGCTCTGCCTCACAGAATCAACAGAATCACTTGATAAAACCCACGTTGTTCCACTGGGAGAGGCTGTACTTAAGATATATATGTATATTTAGTGTATGTTCAATAAAGCCCTTTTTGCTAGTAGTAATGGAATTGATGCAAACATAATTCCAGACACTCCCAGCCACCACAGCTCACCAGCGGATTTCAGTCTGTCCACATGAGCATCCTTAAAGTGTGGAACTCAGAGAAGCCTAGTGCTGCAGGTAACCTGCTGTGAACCAGCCACAGCACCACATGAAGCTATTTATTCCACTGCATCAACAGGAAAGAAAGGCTCACGTGCAGGACAGCAATAGCTGTCAATGCCACCAGGACGTTTTGGACTGGTTTGTTTTGTTGGGTTGTTTATTCGTGGTCTTTTTAAAGGAGCTGTTGGCAAAGTAATCGCTTCCTTGGCTTTTCATTTCCCTTTCCCTTTCTCCTGCTCATGCACATCACTTGATGTGACACAGCAGGAACCCCAAACAGGAAGCACCCCCCTGCTTGTGGCAGGAGAAGGAAGGGACAGCACGGCACCCAGGGGAACCCTTCAGAGGGGAGAGGCAGCACTGCAGGCCTCAGACTGGACAAGGCTACGAAGAGAACAGAACAGAAGTGAACGCGAGATGGGCTTTAATTCTCTTTTTCTTCTGTGTGTGAGTCCATGTGTGTAAATACAAGTTCCCAAAGCAGAGCACCAAACACGGACAGTGACAATGAGGAAGAACACAGGAAGGAACAAAAAATCCCATAGAATCAATAAGGTTGGAAAAGTCCTCCATGATCATCAAGTCCAACCTTTGACCGAATACCACCATGCCCACAAAACCATTAAATCCTGTAAAATGTGTGTATGTAATCACAGCAGCATCATACAACTGCTTCCAACTACACCTGCACATGTACCTTTGTAACGTTCTGAACACAGAGCAACTCCAAAATGCTTACATTTATACAGCACCTATTAGCCCCTAAAATCACAAAAACCTTAGCATTATGGTTCTGATCCAAGAAGCAAAGGAGTCTGCCCAGTGTTACATTACAGCTTGTCTACACAGTGCACACAGGCAATGAATTTACCTGTCTGGCTGCTGGGGGAAACACCAAAGTCCTGCTCTCACAGAGAACAGCTACGCAAGGCGGGCAGGTTTCTGCTTTGTGGGCTCCTGATTACTGTGGGTTGAGACAGGTGCTCGCACACTCAGAGCCATGATGGCAAACGAAGGCACCTGGGTATATTTCAAAATATACAGATAAATGTCTGACACAGACAAATATACATGAGACAGATCTAACAGGGAGGTCTTTCCTGCTCTTGTGACTTCTTTTCTTCCAGCATAAATGTCCTTTAACAAAGCTCAAGGATTTGGCACCGAAAGCCTTCAAACCCCAGCAAGGATGCTGAAGACTTCATAGAACTGGGCCACTTGGTATTTGCCTTAATTTTTAAGTTTCTCTTTATTTTAAGTTTTATATAAAAAACTATTTCTTGTCAAACTCCCCGTTCCCTGTATATTTTCTTCTCCTGTCTTCTCTATCCGTACAGATGACAACAATTGCCATTATTGAATCTTGTATTATCTTGCATGGGTTTTCTTTTTTTCCTTTTTATCAGGGCATGGACTAATGTCACCTCCTGAGTGCAATTTAGGTGATTTGTCCTGCCAGCTACTAAGAGAAAAGACCAGTGTTTAAATGAGTATATACCAAATCCAGGTGGGGAAAAACCCAACAAAATCCCAAACAAACAAACACCCAAATACCTAGTGTCTTGTCTTCTGACCCCAGTGTGAGAAAAAGCCTTACACAACACACAAACATAAGCTACCTAGCAGTTTCTCAGCATTCTTCAATTGAAAAAGAAAATCTGATGACGTGATTTGAAACAGCTACATACTCAAGCTAACCAAAATTATTCATTTGTTGACAACTGCACAAAAGATACTACGGAAAAAAAGCCTACTAAAATTTAAAGCAAGTAAAATAAATTTTTGCAAAGTGATATTTTTGCTTATCTGAAAAAAATTTGATAAATATTTCTTTATATAAAGATAAAATTCTGTTATAGTCTCAAAAGAAGTGAAAGTTGCTTTAGTTTTTTGGGTCTTTTTACTTCTATACTTTTTTTTTACGTCTATTTTGGAAAAAAAAAAGAGGTCAGCAGTTCATGATTAGCATCTCTTGTATGAACAGTAAATACACACACTTAAGGGACCACCATACTAATTTTCACAGCTTCTTAGTACTCCATGCTGTCAGTAGAACAATTTCCTTTTCTACTGAGCAAGTAAGGTAATTTCCAGTAACTCATAGCAGCTGAAATACGTTTAAGTACTGAAAAAACCAACCACCTTTTTCTGTCTGACTATTTCAGTTCTATGTCAGAGTTTGGGCTGCCTTTAAATAGAAACACAGCACTGTAAGCCAATTCACTGTCCTGACATTTGAGGCATTTCTTTAACTCTGTCATAAGGGGTAATACTGTTATTTTTCCTGCAGGAACAAGAAGATTCCGGCAGACTTCTTCCCTAACAGCTTCTCAGGTGTTCAGATAATGTCATTCAAGTAGAACAAGCTTTGGAGAAGGAGCACACGCTCCCACCGAGTTCCACAGCCTGTTCTCTGCACACCCAGCCACACAGCTTATCATCTGCACCCGTTCTTCATCACCACCTGAACTAACACAGTTTTTCACTACAAATTTCTGGTATCAAGTTTCATGAAAAGGAGTAAACAAACCATTCAGCCAACTCTCCAAATGGCAGGAACATTTTCTAGGTAAGGCTTCCCGGGGGCGGCGTGGGGAGAGTGCAGAAATACCCGTCAAGAATCTCACTCGTTTCCCATTGAACTGCTCACATGTGATGTGTTTCCTTCTGCCCGGCTGATGTCTTCTGTAATCACCCACAAACATGAAAAACTACGTGCTGAGCACACATGCTCTGGAGGCCTGATTTTAACTTGGGACATGCATGAGACACGGGAAACGTGAGTATGTAGCAGACAGCGTGTGCTTTACGACTCTTCAGAAAGCAGAATAATTCAGCTGACAGAGGTTTTGATATTCTGGTATTCACAGCAGTCCAGGACTGGCCTTTCTTGGGCTCACACTACAGCTGTTCCCTGCAAACTATGGAACCACATGACTGGTGTCTTCCTCCAACATACTCTGGCTGTCCCCATGGACATGCCCACTGGAAACAGGAATAGATGAGGTGCAGCCAGCTCAGAGTTTCAGATACTAATGTATCTGTGGCACCCAACGGTACCCACAGCATTTTCACTGAAGTTAGAGAAACTCAGCTCACTCAGACTTCTGCTCTCACTGTCTCCACCAGACACAACTGAAGTCGATCAAAAGGATTAGAAACCACTGAGGGGAGTGCAAGGCCAAGCACTGCACTGTGTGAGCCACCATCTTCATTGCTCCTGAGGCTAAAATAAAGCAAAATAAGAAGGCATATAGCAAAGCAACAGCTCCTCTGGGCAATGCTCAAACAATTTACCTTCTCTCTCTTTGAGTGGAAAATGACACAGGAACTGGGGTGAAGATACTGCCCTGGTGTAAACAGGCACTATGCCAGGATCTAAAGTCAGGGCTGAACTGCGTTCGAAGTTTCTTCATTTATCAACTAAAACAGATGGCGGAGAACTGTAATTTGGCTCCCATTTCTTCCCCGCTCTGTATCACACAAACTGAAAGAATAGAAGGTTTCTGGTACTATTACGAATGTTATGTTTTGCTGACATTTTAGCTGGAGCAAGGGAAAAAACATTTGAAGACACTGAGAGTGAGGCACACACAGATCTGGAGGGGCATGACACACCATGGATGTGCAGGGCATGATCAGTGCCTGAAGTAAAGGAAATGTGATTGTTTCTGTGATGTATTTTACTCATTTTAGACCAAAATGACTACTGAGGGTGTTGTGGAATGATCCTGGAGAAACAGAGCAGGATCAGTAGTGTCTGATGGATCATTGCCACGCCTGAAGCTCGCTGCTGTCAGCAGGGGCTGTTGCAGGTCCACGCTTGGGTACAGCCAACCACAGGGCACTACTGGGCTGTTCACGTGGGCAGCGGGTACCTACAGCCAGGACTGCTGGTACTGACACTGCCAGCACTGCAGAGTCCTCCACCTGTACAAAACGGGTTCTTTCAAGGCCACAGTTTCAAAGACAGATAATATACAAGAGCTGGAAGATACCCAGATTATCAATCCAAAAGCATCAGACAAGACTGTTAAATATAAAAAGTTTTTACATACAGCCAAACAGTTTAAGTCCAAAGGTTTCATTGCCTGATAAGAACTACGAAATTAGAAAAGACAAAATACTTTATTATAAGCACATTTTACTTGCAGATGCATCTCACATACATGCACTGTTAAAACTCCGTATGTAGTTCATGGAGTATTTTGTGCCACAATTCATGTTTGAACAAGTTTCTCTGCATAGTAATTCTTGTGTTCTGAATAACAGTATCTCCAGAAGCTATCAGTTTCAGAGAAGAAAAAGGTTGTTTACACAAATGTGCAAGTAAAACTCAAGTAAAAGCTTCAGCAACACTGTTAACCATGCATTGTTGTAAAAATAAATAAATCCTTTTCAATACAAAGACTACATAATAACAATTCACATGTCTATGAAGCAGAACGTACTTGGACAGGTACTGTTAGAAATTAGTGATTGAACATAGCATTTATGGTCACATTCCTTAGGCACAAAGGAATCACATGTATTTTGTGCAAATATATTTCCCATATATGAATATTTCCCATATATGAATTCTGCTACTACTCAATGTAAGGTAGAGCAGCCAGTACATTAGCAAAGCAATTACTGATTAATAAAATTATTTCCTGTTTTTAATGAGCACAACTTTTCCTCCAGCAGATATTTTACAGATTAAGGTTCTCTATCTAACACAACAAACACAAAATTTTTCAAGTCCTCAGAGACAAATTCTGCTCTTGGCTGATTCTGGAAGCCCAACACAACCACACTGTGGATTTGCTGCTGCAACTGAGCTCTGCATTTTTCCTAACGTTACTCACAAACATGTGATCCTGCAGACATTCAGCTCCAGATGTAGCACTGGGAGGGAACACAACTGCTGAGCATGAAACCACCACATGCATTACTTTCCACTCATAAAACACGCTGCTGAAGTGGTCACCTACAGCATTCAGCCAAAATTACCACACAAATTTCAGGCTCCAAGTCACACTGGACCAGTTTATTCCAGAACGGAAGCTTGGATTCATCCAAGCTGTCACCATGAGCACACGCTAACTTGAAACATACACAGAGCGAGGGATTTGAAAACACAAGAAGGACAATCTTTCAGTCAGCCAGAGGAGCTGATCATCACAAGTCAGCAAGGTTTTAACATGAGACATGTAAACACGCTCTCAGTTACCTGAAAACAAATGGTGGAATTATTTCAGAAAAGGAGAAGACCTCACAGTGCACAAGCAGGTACACACACCCCATGGTCTTGGTACATCCTCATGCCTCATGATCTCAGCTGCAGGAGGAGAGGGAAGAAACAGAACCCCAGGGTTTGTAGAAACAGCTTCTTACAACACTTGCCAGCATAACCAAAGTGTAAAGAAGCATTTCCACTTGAGTATATCTATACCTACATGATTCACTCTCTCCAACCTCTCCTCAAAAAGATTTCTAATGTAGAGGAAGGAGCTGAAATGCAGGAAGGGGAACCAAGAAAGTGACTGTTTCAAGGGCCGCTTGGTGAGGCAGGAGACTGCAGCTCTCCCCAGACAACCCAGGCCATCCCACAGGGAGGAAGCGATGCCGCAGGCTGGGAGGAAGCCGAGTGCCGCTGACAGCGCTGACCTCGTGACGGCCAGGACGGGCAGGGAGGCCTTGTGATGCCAAATTCTCAAGTCACCATGAGCTCCCAGCCACCACAGGACATGCCAGCAGGAAAGGCAGTAAGGGTGACCCTTCACCTGTTAGCTAATTTTGTAATAAGCTTCACCTCCTTCTAAAAAAGTGGAGAAAAAATGAGCAGAGGGCTTTTTAGCTCCACCGTTCATGTTCCCTATTCCACAGGTGATGGGAAGAAGCCAAGGTGAAGCAAGGGCTAGGCAGAGTTCCCACGAGGGCAGGGGAAAACTTTCCAAGGCACAAAGCCAGGCACCCCAACAGTTTTCAAATTATTTCATCCTTCTCTGCACTCACATGCACCTAGCATGCTGGGAATATCAATCCAAGTTAATTCCTTCAGATCTGGTGATAATAAGAGTAAATAATCACTCGATGGACTGCCGACCCTCCGATTACCAGCCCCTTCAGTCACTGTACAGACCCAGTTTGCAGCACTGCTTTATTCAGAACTAGCACCTAATTTTCATGGACATGCTGGGTGCTTTAGGAGTAACACATTCCCACCTGGAGAAGCACTTGAGAGACCTAGAGAATGGTGGCAAGGAGGGCTTGGAGAGTGGCCCTTTCCGAAGAAATTGTCAAAACTATCTCCAAGCTCCAGAGGTGCTTAGTGGAATCTTGTAGCTTGTGTGTCTCTGTTTCCAAGATGAAAATTGACTTTATGCATTGGAAGGTACATAAATACTCACATCACAGGAAATGCAAAACAGATTTTGGCAAAAAGAAGTACTTTAGAAAACAGCAATATATTTCAAAACACAAGCCAAAGTCATCATAGCATAGCAAAAACTGTGCATAAATCAAAGTGAAGTATTTATTAAAACTCGGTACACTCAAGCTAATGAATGCAACCAAAAAGCCAAAACCATACTCTTCCAGAGATTACAGAAGAGATGGATTTTTATAAAAAAGCAGAACTTAAAAGGATATTAAATGGCAGAAATGAGCTTAATAAAAGCACAGTAACATTTTAGATGTTTAAGAATTTGAATAGTTTTAAAAAATTACAGCACAAAAGCTTTTTAAATTCATCAGATAACTGGAAAAGATAAAAAGCTGGACCTATTACAAAATGAGGTCCAGCTAATGCTCTTTTGGAAGACAGACTTTGAGGTGGTGAAATTCCAGGAGTTTTACAAATATTGACAAAAAACCTTGCAGAATGCCAGAAATTAACAAATATCAAAACATGCTGTTCCATTAATAGCAGGTTTTGGTCAGGCTGGCCTGATGCACTGCTGAAGAACAGCTTTAAAAAGCCTTGTTCAGAGCTATTAGGATCAGGAATTTGCTGGCTGCATTGCTCCCAAGAACTGACACAGTTTGGCAAGAGACTGCTTCCCTGGGCTCAGCCAAGCTGTACACAAAGCTACCTGCTCCTGAGAAGAAACTTCTGTGGGTAAAACTTTTCACTGGAAATACCAATGTAAAGACAATTTTGGTGTTCCTCCTTCACCTTACTCCAGCCTCCACTTAAAAAAGCTGTAGTAGTCCCTGGCTACACGTTAATAAATGACTCTGAGTCTCTTTGCACTTTATTTCAAGAAATTAGCCTCTTAGGTTCAAGAAGCAATTACGCCTTTGTAAGAAAGCATGTAGCATTTTTACTGTGCAAGAACAATAGCTCCGCAGGGGAACTGGCCCGTGAAGCATCTTTGTATCAAGCTACCCATTTCCAACTCTAGGTTTACTGCAATTCCCGTGATGAATGACGCTGCCAAAAATGATGTGAAAGGAAACAAATCTCAGGATACCATTTAAAGTCACTGCCACAGAGAACAGAAAGTCTGGGCTGCTGGGGAGTGCTTGCCTAGACAGATTTCAGGAAATACTGCTTTGCAGTCAGCCTGAGGCCTTTCCTATCTCAGGAACCTGGCAAACTATTCTCTCAATAAAGGAGCAGCACATATTACTAGAAGACCCCAAGAAAGCACATTTCCAGGACGACCAAAAATGGCCTTCTCCATAAGAATATTTTAAATTATTTATTCCTGTATCTCCCAGCTTGAAAAACAGCACCCGTTCTCAAAAATACCCAGATAACCAAAGCAAAGCCCTAAAGTAAGAATGTGCACAAAGATACCCCACACCAGTGGTAAGACTTGAAACTGGAAAGGGTTCTGTCAAGCTTGAACAATCACCACACAGCTGTACCTCTACAACAGGTGCTTTAACAAGAGCAAAAACAGAGTTTGCAAACATCAGTGGAATGCCCCTCAGGGTGAGATGGTTCCTTAGAGCTCCCTAGATTAAAATTTTAAAAAGAGACACTGAAGCTTTTATTGAGCTGTAGTGTAAAAAGACCTCCTGATTAACAATCCCTCTGTCCTCCACCTAGGCAGGCAGGATTTCTAGAGACAGAAGGGAATGAGTATTGGAACGTTATACATAAGGCGGAAAAAATCCCCCGAGTTTACCTCCTACGTACAGCCCCAAAACGTGCAAGTCCCATAGTTCAGTGTCACAAGATCGCCCCTCTCCCTCTGCCACACACTAATAGTGCTCCAAGTCCAACCAGGATCCCAACACACACTCTCTCCTGCAGAAACTCTGCTGCACTCCTTGCAGCTGTGTTTACCATTGGAAATACTGCCCACACATCTTGACAACAAGGATATAAAGCCTCAGCCCTCCTGGTAATTTACTGAGCTTCGGGCTCAATCTACTGAGCCCATTTTGAAGAACAAAAAGCTAGCTGAGTTTCCAGCGATTTACCAGCTCCCTTTTCTCCAGAGTGGATCCCTTGGAAAGCCAGGAAAGACACAGCAGCTGAAAATCACTATCTGTGACAGTCAGTAATGTAAATGTGCAGTGGAATGTTTTGTGTGCCCATATAATATACAGCAGAAATGCATGGCTGCTTCTGCTTAATTTAAGGAAGTTTTTGTAAGATATTTCTATTTTTACTGGAACAGGGTTCATTTATTTACTATTTAAAAGTGTATCTCCATTTTAGACACATACAGCTTTACAGCTCATGTGATCACCTTCACGTATGTTTACAACAAGAATACTTTGATTCTAAATTTCTAGAAAACTGCTTACCTGAAATTTTATATTCCTAATAACTGCAACAGCCCAAGCCTGGGCTGAGCTCTCCTGTCACCAGCAGCAGCCTGTGCCAGATGCTACAATATGGCCAAGAGATCCTATTTATAGTAAAAGTTACCCTCAGGGAAAATCCACTCACGTGAGTATTATTTGCAGTAGACAGCAGGTACTCTACATCTTGGAATTTAAGGGCCTGACTCTTCCCCCCTAGAATACTTACAGGTGTTTCTGTGTTTCTTGTAAACAGATTTTACTACTAAAATTCGAATATTCTTGCTCACCGTGTGAATGTCAAGCTGTACCAAGAGATTTCAGTCTAAGGGCCAAGTCTGCCAATTGCCCTGGATTAAATAGAAGATATAAAAACCTAACAAGTAGTGGACCTACTGTGATTTCCTAAAGTTTCTTCTGTAAAATAAACTGCACATATAGAAAAAAACCAAAATATAAATGGCAAACTGGCACCTCAGCAAATATTTTACAGTTGCTAACTTACTGGCCCCATTACTAAACCTCTTAACTTCTCCAGCACCTAGTCCTGAAGGGTTTTACACAGTCTGTCTAGACCTAGGCTCACAAAATTTCACACACCCACAGCACAGAGATTCTTGGCAGGAAACTTAAAAAAAAAAAAAGGAAAAAAAGAAAAAAGAAAAAAAGAAAAAAGAAAAAAAGAAAAAACAAGTTTAAAAACCCACCACAAATAAATCAACAACTAAACAAAATGTTTCCCCCGAAAAGTACTGTTTTATTTTTGAAACAGTGTAAGGTCAGATAAGTAGAAATGGTGAATTTTCACAATAAGCCTGATAGAAATGCAAAATATATTCATAGTAAAAAAAAAAAATTAGTGGCAAAATCATCCTTAAATGTTCTGCTATACTAATGTTACTGCCAGAGTAGTCAGGCTTTTCTCTCCAAGTATGTATTATTCACAAAATATAGTAAGAGAATTTATGCATTTTTATGGTTGTTCTACACAGTCTCTTCAATAAGAGACCAAAGCTTTCAAAGTGAAGACAGACAGAAATAACAGTGCTCAGAATATTTGGGAAATGTTCTGTTATTTGGACTGCAAACAGACATAATGTATCAACCCATAAAACACCACTTTGCCCCAACGGAATTGATGAGGCTCTTGCATTCAGATTCACTGGAACCAGCAACAGTCTAAACTCTACAGCGCTTGTTTCCAGTGTCCAAAGACTCACCTGCCATAAATAACAGTCTTTATTTTATATATTACCAGAAAGTTTCACCAGGAATTGATAATCCTCACTAGCTGTGATCTTAGCTACAAACTTAGCCCCATTTGGAAAATGAAAGCAGCCATTAGGCAATATGCCTAGAGAGCATCTCTATTTGTCTTCAAAAAATACTACTTGGCTCTCCTAAGTCAGGGCTGGATCTCCCACCCCCCCCCAGAGCCTCATCAGCCTCTCCCTGCAAATTATATCTCTGGGTCCGCCAAAAAAACCACCCCAACTGCAGATTCACCAGTTACCAGTTGACAGTTCGTATCACAAAGCAAAACAGCACTATAAATTTCAGACCCAGTTTGGTGCAGAACAATACAGGTGACAAGGGGAGCACAGACCTTGCCAGGTACTCGCTCTCCTCCTTTCAACACAGGTGTGATCCCCACATTTCTGCCCCAGGTCTGCACTGCAGCTGTGGCATGAACCACCATCCAGACAAACCCATCACTAAGGCAAGGCAAAAGGCACGACAATTCTACAGAGCAGTCCTAGTGCTCCTTCCCTCCCTCACCAAGGGCTCTGGTCCAGTATTAAGATGATTTGGAAAATAAGATGACATCGACATCATTAAAACATATTGTTTCTTAGAAAAGAACATTAAAAAAAAAAGGATGCACCTCCACAGTGAATAGCAGAGAGGTGTGCAAGCAGCTATGATCAGTGTCTCCAAAAGTTGTGTGAGCTCCCGGTAATGTCCAGGAGCATGTCTTGACTCCTTGAGGACTCATATAGTCCCATCAATACTTTCTGAAAACCTTTGTGCTTAGATAACTGTAGGTACAGTATTATCCATCTAAACTGCTAAATACTGCAGCTAAAAGGGGTATCCCACCACAGAAAACGAAGCCCATCAGTCAGAGATCTCCCTTTAAAGAGCAACCCAAGGGCTGATCATTTGCAGGCAATAAATTTCAAGGCAGCGGGTGGGAGGAGAGCTTCACCACACTGTTAGAAGTGCTTCAAGAAGCGCGTAACTCTTACTAATGAAGCAGCTTGTATT
This sequence comes from Pomatostomus ruficeps, assembly GCA_013400735.1. Classification (NCBI taxonomy): domain Eukaryota; kingdom Metazoa; phylum Chordata; class Aves; order Passeriformes; family Timaliidae; genus Pomatostomus; species Pomatostomus ruficeps. The sequence continues at coordinate 307,729 of VYZT01013903.1, forward strand.
TGCATCCAGGTGGCGAACTGCACTTTAAAACGATATTGCATGTTCTCTGCTTGCCAGCACGCAGACACGCTTTCGAGCGTGACCATTATCCACGCGTGGAACAGCACACTAACTACCTGTTTCCAAGCAAACCAGCCCGCGGAGGCCCCGGGCGAGCCCCAGGCCCCGCAGAGCTCCCGAGCGCAGCCTCTCCCCGCCCCGGCCCCACAGGCACCGGCCCGGGCCGTGCGAGCCCCGCGGGCTGCCCTGGGGCCCCTGCCCTGCTCCCCGTGCCGAGCCCGGCCCCGCTCGGCCGATCCAGGGCTGCTGCGGTCAGAGCATGACGAATTTCACTGGAAGCCCCGCTCCTCTCTTGGCCAAAACTTCACGTTTTCTCCCCGTTCCTGAGGCTGCTCCCCGGGGACCTGCCCGCCGGCCGCCCTCCGCC
>VYZT01013903.1:308591-323001 GCA_013400735.1 Pomatostomus ruficeps
TGACAGAAATTAGTCACCCGGCGCTGCCAGGAGGGGAGGAGGGAGCGAGGGGAGGGACGGAGGGAGCGGGGGCCGGCCGGCGAGCGGGGCGGGCCCGGCGGGGCGGCCCCACGTGCGGAGCGGAGCCCCGCGGGGAGCGCCGGGCCTGCGGGGATTGCGGGGTTCCCCCTTCAGCCGCCCCGGCGGCTCCAGCGGCCGCGGCGTGTGCGGGAAACGCGCCCGCTCCCGGCGGGGCTCGGCCGGGGGCAGGGCCAAGGGATCCCCCGGGGGCGGCGATAACGCGCCGCGGTTGTGTTTTCCTTCTTCGGACGGAAGTTAAAGGCAGGAGCCCCAGGAAGGCGAGAGGAGGTCACGATCGAGGCATCTGATCCTTCTCGTGGCTGTACCTAGCGCCTTCGGGACTCTGCGTGCAGGGGTGCAGCAGAGCAAGGTGACGTCTTTTACCCCAAACCTCGAAAATCCAGCTCCTGCCCGCTCTCCTTTCAGGTACATTGAAGCGATTCTCCCACAGGTGTAGCAGAATGGCTCAGCTTAGATGCACTCGATTCAAAAACCTACAGGGAAGGTGGAACTCGTGTAGTTGATGGCAGAGGAAGCCATCATTACAGGTAAAACATCCATCCACAAGAGTATTTAAGACATAAAGCCCAGCAACTGACGCCAAAACAAAATATAAGCAAAAAAAAAATGTGATAGGTTTTATAAAATCAAAAGTATCCGTGGCTTTTTGAAAAACTCTTTATTAGTAATATTTAAGTGAAATAGAAACCGTGGTAACAGCTAACAGTCTCCTTCAATGTCTCACTGTTCAGATACAATACTGCTAGGAAGTTTAATTAAGGACTGATAAAATTGACTCATCTGCTTTCCCTGGAAAATGGAATTAAGCTAAAACAATGTATGATGTAAGATTAAATTAAGCAGATTATTTTTAAGACATCACTTAGTGCATGTGTAACATATCTACATAATGGTTCTTCACAATCATCCATCTGTAGGAACTTTGTTTTCCATCAACCAGAAGTTGTAGATAATTCTAGCACAAAACAGGAATTAATGTTTAGATCCATCTTTTCCCCGTTGTTCTGTAAGGAAGACACACGTGCCTGCCACAGATTTATACATGACCAATCTTTACATCCTTTCACCATGTGAAAGCCTCCTGGCTTCAACGTAAATGCAGTCTTAAATATAAAAAGTCCTCAGGGAACACAACAAAATGATAGAATTTTGGCCAGGATATGTAACTCAGCTTTCAGTAGTTTCTCAACTTAGAGCAATGAAGATTTAGCTAAGCTCAAGTGCATTACAATTCAAGCTGATGGAGTCTCTTTAAATGTAAGTGAACTTATCTGTCCATTCAACACAGTTTGATTTGGGCCTCTCTTCTGTGTCCAAAGGTTGTGAACCAAACCAGAACCATTTGCATGTGAGGCTTTACCCTCCACCAGCCTGTACATGTACCCTCGTAACACTCCAGTGTAAGACACATCTCCCACCATCTCCAAGCACTTGGCGTCCAAGTCTCCTGGAGGTCCACTTCAGATAACGAAAATAACTGAACAGTGTTAATGGAAAACCTCTTACAGATTTATGTGTAATACCTTTACTCAACATGGATCTACCATGCACAATTTCTGGTGATAAAGGATTATCAGAGTTCTTGCATGGACCGACTCACTGGAAGCGATTCCATTCAGGCCATTAAGACGTCATCATGTCTGGGATGTGACAGAGCAGCCCTGGTGACACTGAACAGATTCCTCTCCTAAATCACTGCACAAATAACCTCCTCTGTCCTACCCATTAACCAGCCATGACCCATAACCTTTATCCACCAATAGGGAAGAGGCAGTTTCCACTCTGAATGAAATTTTATGTAGTCATTTTTCCGCTGAAAACCAAACTATGGGAAAATGCCTTTCCTTTGAGAATGGCAGAACAAGAGTAGAGATTGTTGCAGCCTCAAAATGAATTTGCTTCCCTGGGGCAAAGAGCTAGCCTGGTAATTAATTACACTTTCTCTAAGAGTCAGACAAAAGATGAAAATAAGAAACAGTGCTTTCATTACTGAAGGGAAGGACAAGGGATTGTGGTTCATGGTATTTCTGTCCTCCTATACAGCCTCATCATATCAGGAAAAACAAAAACAAACCCCAGCAATATTCAGGCTGCTACAGCCAATGCCACAGTTACAGACCATATTTTCCTCTCTTGTACTTTCCAATTAGTTTGCAAGTATTAGTCTCTTTGTATAAAACTACTAAATGGCCTAGGGCAAAGCAAGTGTTTTTTCCTATGGCTTCCAGAATACCCTTATACTAAACATATCTTTATTCTGGATCATCCTTTACTTGAATAATCATCATAAGCACAACTTACTAAATATGTAACTTTCAATTTTGCTTAAAGCTGTATCAAGGAGCTCACCTCTGTCTCCTAGGGGCTCTAGATTCTTGCATAATTACTAGTGATTTAGTATTTGCAAGAACAAGGATATTGATAATTAAAAGCATACCTGACAGGACTCCAAGGAGTTATTGGCAGAACTCATTCTACTAATGCTTAAAAGAAAAATAGCTTAATGGCATAATTTTTAACCTTGAGCCATATAGAATGTTTGTATAATACTTGTTCATAGACTAATCCAGCAGCATTTATTTGCACTTCCTTCTACCCCAGAGCAATGGGGAAAAGATCAGGGTTTGAACTTTCACAGGTATTTTCAAATGCAGTCAAACGAAAGTTGTGGATTGTGTATGTCTTCGTCATGCTCTTTTTGGAAATACAGAACTATTTTCCAGGGTAGTAACACTGAGAAACAAACTCAGACTTTTGAAAGCCATACTGACATTCTGAAACATTGAAAAACTTCCTTTTTGTCCAGAAAAAGCCTGAGTAACGGATATTGTAGTGAGAACACTGTAGGGGTCCAAATTACTTTAATGTGCAATGAATTCAAGTGGGGAAAAAAGTGTTCTTGACAGTGTTTTCCAGACATTCGGCACATTAAGAACAATATTTATGAATTAACAATCCACAAGCTGAACTGGAAGCACTGGGAATCTGAATTATGTGGACACAGTGTGAGCAGTAACCTGAAAATCCAGAATGTCGATATCCATCACTTCAAACAGTTCAGCTATAAATGGGTTTTTCCCACCATTGTATTCATGTAAGGCATTTACTTTCTCTAAGTCTGAAGCCACTAGAAGACTGAGAGATGTGATATTACAAAACATCTGAGATGAAACAGGAAGGACTCTGAGATAGCAGTGGCTGGGCAGTGGATGTGCCCAGAATGGTGGCAGTGCTGATCTTTAAGAGCCAATTCACAGTGATGATGGGGTGAAGATGACCTGTAGTTATGTTCAGAAATGAAATTACAGCAGAACACACAGTCCTGTACCTCCAGAGTTCTGCAGACCGAAGCATTCAAGGAGTTTAATGGTGGCACTCTATTGACTGCTGGGTCCCCAAGAGTATGTGAATGCTTTCGTAGCCACTCCCAGGACATGCAGTTACCTTCACAGCCAATGTTAACACTTAAACAGAGGTCACATCTTTAGATGCTAATGCTACTAGAGAAAACTAGAAATCGTGTCAGAGAGAGAGCCAAAAGTATTTCTGTTAATGCAATTTGCTCTGCTGTTCTTCAGTCACACTCTTTAAAAATCTAAACAAACTGAAGAATCATCTTCATGGAATCCTTACAGAATAATGCCCAGAAAAGAATCTAGCTGCTGTACAAAATAATTTAACATAAAGTATTTGAGCATTTACTAGCTTACTGAAACACATAATACTAAATTTCAAACAATATATATGCAAAAAACCCCCAACCATTAATTACTAGTTCCGAGTTCTGTTTTACCACCCTGCCACAGCAGCAAGACAGTAATTTCTTCTGTTAACTCCTGCTGAGAGCCAAAAATCTCATCTCTGTTTATAGAGGATCCAATTTTTGGTACTTGTAATAGTATCTGGGGGAAAAAAAGTGATAATTCATTATCAATAAAGAAAGCACATTGGTCTGACCAGCTGTTCAGATGTTCACTAGATAGCCAATGCTAGCATTTGTCTGGAAGAATCTGGATCTTGCAGGTCTCTTTTGCCAGTGAGGAGAGAACGATAGTTTTGAGTATATGTACATTCCTAATGAAAACCAGCATCATCTGAAAGACTCCTTGGGCAGAGAACAAAACATCCAGCATAAACCCCCCACCACGGTGGGGTCTAATTCCCGATTATCAGGATCCTCTAGGAAAGCAGTAAGAAAATCAGACTTTGTTCTGACACCATTACTTGCTGATTTCTGATTCACTTGCCCTCCAAGTACAACCTGTGTTCTGCATTACCACAATTTGCCTGGGCACGTGACCTAGCATCCCAGTTCTTTGATCTGTACAGAAGCATCAGATGAGTGTCATTAATTAATACATACACAGACACTCACAAGCACTTCCCTGCATTCTAGATGCTGCATATAACTCAACTGGTAATAAAGTAGGAAGACTTTTAGACCTAAGAGACTGCAAATGAAAATTTTTGTGTATTTAGTGTTTTTGAAAGCTGCCACACTTAAGCAGTATCTCTGTATTGAATTAAAACAGAATAAATGACACACAAATTTCAGGGAACTTGGAGGAGAACTACTTTAAACTTCGGAAGACATGTGCCATCCAGTGGTACACCGAGAAACTTCACAAGAGAAGGGAAAGGGAGAGGCTTTTACCTCCGTGTCAAATGATGAGACAGTTTTGTTCACAGTTCTCATTTTTGTTTAACAAAAATCTAGGAAGTGAAGAAAAGAGCTTTCCCTATGTTAAGGGTTTTCTGAAAAAAGGACAGAAACCTTATGAGAAACTGGTGATTTTTAAAGGAAAACATTACTGATAGCTTAAACTACTTGGGGCAGAGCGGGGAGGAGGGCGTGAATTCCAGATGTAAAGTTCAACTCAGGCTTACTCACCCTAGAAATAACGCACAGAATAATAATTTACTAAAGAAGCCCAGTATTTTTTTCTAGGGAATCTCCATACCAGCAGTGAAACTCAACGCTGTGTTTAGAATCATAGAACCAGTGAATGATTTGGCTTGGAAGGGACCTTAAGGCCCATCTCATTCCACCCCCTGCCATGGGCACTAGACCAGGCTGCTCCAAGCCCCATCCAAGCCGGCCTTGAACACTTCCAGGGATGAGGCAGCCACAGCTTCTCTGGGAGCAAGGTACTTTTGGAGTAACTTGAAGGAGCACAGATACTCTGTTACCTACGAGCACCTTCTGGCCTTAATTATGAAGTAGCCTATGACTGTATTAATTGCTATGCTAAAGATCCTTGGAGGAGAAAATATCAGTGCAGTTTTAATATAGTACTGTTGCACAAGAAGATTGTCAGAGATTTGAAGTTTTCTGCATCTCCTGCTCTTTTTAGCCTTGCGATTTTTCTAAATATTCAGACTTTTTAAAAAAGCCCAACAGCCTTTAACTACTCAACTAACCAGTTGGCATCTACACAGTGAACCAAGTCTATATTCCTTTACCTTCAGGCACTCCTTTGGGAAGGCGGAACTTTTTCCTGTTCACTGGAACTTGCTGGAGCCTGGAAGTCCTCGGGTCTGGCGACATTCTAACAATGGAGCAGATTTCTTGTGTGTCACACAGAGGCTGAAAAGATTAATGACATTTCATTCACACAACTACTCCCATTGAGGAAATGTTCTTTTAGCTTTCTCCTAGGGAAATTAGGGATGACATGCAGATTTCAAGGCATGTCACTAGAAAACATTTAAGACTACTTGTGTGTATGTTACATGCTGCTGGAAAGAATGAGCTTCAAAGCTTTAAACATTCTCTTTAGCAGTTTTAATACTGTAAGGATTAAATATACAGTACACTACAAATTAGCATGACAAAACTGGATTTAAGAAGTGCAATAAAATCACAACCTTTAAAATATTCTTTTCTTCTGGACTTTGAGGAATGATTTCTTTTTCTGAGCTCGGAGATGCAGGAACAATTTCTTCTGAATTTACAAATGGACCTGTGGTATTCAGGAACAGGTCTTCCCCAGGTGAGGCTTTGCACACCGGTGACAAGCTAAACTACAGCTCCGTCAAAATACAAAATATAAAGGAATAACTACGCAGTTAAATAACAGACAACAATTCAGACTGGCTAATGCTTGTTGGCTCATGCAGAAGATATCCTATTGCTTAAAAAAATTATTTAAGGATTCAGCAAGACCCTGATATTCTCTGTTTATTAATCTAGTATGCACTAGCTCAAGTGTGCAGAGACAAGTGGCAGTACTGTTACTACCTGTACTGCCAAGGAATTCAAACTGGCATTTAAATATCAATTTTGAATCAAAGGGGTTGTGCAAGCAAGGCTACTAGTGCTGGTTTTATATTACATTTGTAAAAATACAAAACAAATTCCTAGGTTGGGTTGTTTGGGGTTTTTTATCATCCAGAATTTATCAGTTTGTTGTGCAATTTGCAGTGTAACATATGTATAGGCAGAAATAGAGTGTGCCAGAAGGAATGATTTCTTTGGTTCTAATCATTAAAAAAAAAACAAAAACAAAAAACCCAGATAGACACTCACATCTAGCTCTAGAGGCTGAGCATTACCAGGATTTTTTAAGACTTTATTTTCCTCCTTGATTAGCATGGTGGAAGTCATTTGCTAGACAAAAACAGAGAAGAACTCTGTATCAGTTTCAAATTCTTTGCTGTTTATTATTATTCTTACAGTACTCTCCTAGTACACAATACTTTAAGAACTCCATTTAGAATTACTACTAGTTCTCCAGATTTAAGTACTGAATTCCTGTCGTTCCGGGTTTTTTGGTCTTATGTTCTCCAAAATTAAGACTAAGAACTAGTTTACTGCAGCCCGGACATTCCAGATGTGGCACTTCCTGCCACTGCTCCTATTAAACTGTAACTTTGGTCAGGATTCACAATTCCCACTTCCATTCCATGCCACTGTTAATCAGTGGGGCACAGTGGGAATACTCACCACCACAGCATCTGCTGGTCTGGTTGGCAGAACTTCTGCTGACAGCCCCTTTGATCTGGCTGAAGTGTTTCCTGGAGCATCAAGCTGCCTGAACGATGATGAACCTTCTTCTAAGGGATTAAAACCGTCTCCTTTTTTCTTCAGCCTTTTGGCTTTCGTTGTTTGATTATCATGCTAAATAGTGAAACAATAATATTTTGTGTTACAAAGTGAATCTCTATAACCTGGTAAGTACTAAAAAAGGGTCCCTCTGTCACAGTCAAGCTCTACACAACCGATTTCAATACCACTGACACAGGCCGTCTCAAAAACAGTGAGCCTGGGGACATCCATGACTATTGCTCCATCGAGAGGGAGAGGGCAAGCTACATCTTCACCCTGCCCGGGCTGCAAGCACCCCTTTAACAAGTGTAGCAGGAACTACTATTCCTCTAGGTGGAGTTTTCCACCCATACAAGGAGCAAATAATTTGTGTTACAACCTTGCTGATTTATTAAGGATCTTTCACCTTGCTTTCCGGTCCTAATGGTGAAGTACAGCGTATACCACTTTTTAGGTCTGGAGTTCTCTCTCGTGCAGCTGTTATTTTACAGAGTTTTTTTCCTGTGACAGATTTCCAACACATTAATCAACTTTGAGACAAAGATGACAGCTACTCTCCACCCCGTATCTCACAGGATGGTTTTCAAAGAGGAATAATTCCAAAGCCACTCATGTAAACACAGTTCCACCCTCCAGTATAATCCTCATCTCTCTCTCCCCACCATCGGGACTGCTTTACGCCTCTCCCATTTCTTAAACAAGGCTGCTTATTATTCTTATGTTCACCTGGCTATTTACAGCTGGACACACACATTGTGGGATCAGAGACCTGCATAATCACAGCAGCCTTTACCAGTGGCAACTTCTGTTGCCATTACACTCCAAATGAAGCAGGGGGAAATTGCGTGGTACCTGGGCCACAGACAGAATCGTACTGGTCACAGATTGGAACTGTAGTTACATCAGACTCCATGTATTTGAGAAGCTGATATGAAATAAGCTCAAGTAAAGAGCAGGACACAAACAGTTCTGTTCCTGGGTAAGTTAAATAAGAAATGTCAATTTTCATTGAGCATCATGGGTGATTAAATGGAAAAATGCAGGGTCTAAGACTTTAGTTGGTTGGTTTTTGTTTTCTTCTTCTAACACATTAATTAGAACCAAGTCTTACTTGCTGGGACAATTTTTCAATTTACACTTTCCCTTCTAGACACAACTGAGTTTAGTCTGTGCTGGAAGACGAATGACACAGTAGAAGCCTGGTTTAGATACTGTGCAGTCATTTACGTTTGGGTAAATATTCTGTTCTCACAGCTACTACAATTGCTTCAGGTCATATTTTACCTGCCAGCGTAGTTGAAATGCTTAATGGTGAAGAACTGTAATTGCAATTTGATGGTCTCTTTCTAGAAGAGGAGGAAAAAACAACAACAACTATTCTGAATGAAAGTTAACATAAAAAAAAATTAGTAAGAAAATCCTAGGAAAATATAGGCTGAGTGAAAAGAGATAAAGCTTATTTTAAAAAATATTGTTAAGGAGTTGTTTAATCACCCTTTACAGTTATCTGATATCTTATCATGTCATACAGCTTATCCTGAGGATTGCTGCAATTTAAGACCCACAGAAGACTCACTAAATACTTTGCAGTTCAGCATTCTAGGACAGAACATATTTAAGGGGAATGCAGAGGAAAATTAGATTCACAAGAAAATTCAGATTCAGTTGCGTAAAGATCTGTAACACTAAGATTGATATGTGTTATGAATGAAAATGCCTGCATGTAAGACTGGAAGGAGAAGCACAAGGGTGAAAAGAAACGATGCTGTTCCTAGAAAAACACTCATGTGCCTCAGGTTTTTATGTCAGGACCTGAAGGCAGCTCTGTGACAAGGCCAAGTATAGAAGACCCTTCTGTGTGATAAAACCTCACCACAGACAACTTTTCTCACAACAGAGAAAACCTGGCACCCAACAACAAGGGGGTGTCAGCAGGGTCCCAGCACATCACACACACACCATTCCACTTCCCGGCAGATGCACGGCAAGTAAGGAAACACCAACAACAGGCAGCAACCTGGCACAAGATCCTATTATAGAGTCAGCAGGATTCCAAAGCAAAGGAGCATCCCTTGTAAGCTGATGATTCCTAATGAACATAAAAGACCTGCCCAAAAACTGATTTTTCTCTGGGCAAGCACAGAATGCCAGACTTAATGAAGACTTGACAAGAGGTGCCCTTCACACTCTGTACTGCACAGACAAGCCTGGCCAGACCACCTGAGCACACACCTCTTGCTGTGACTAAATGAAATCTGACAGAACTAGTGCAATTGCATAAAAGCAACTTATTTAGGGATTTTGTAAATAAATGTCATCTCCTTCCATAAAATCCTTCATTGAGTTCCCTTACACTGACTTCCCTACAGCTGCAAGGCCAAACTGTAAGTCTATAAGGCAAACTCTTCCCTGACCAGTTTCAAATTCCACCAATATCAAAGTTAGTGAGGACACAGGTAGCTGAAACTTCACAGAAGTGCTCGCAGGAGCAGAGGCTTATTCGTGTACTCTTTTAAGTCTCACTCAAAAGAGAAGAGCTTGAACATCCAGGTACATCCAAGAGTCTGCTGTAGTGATTACCTTCTAATGCATTGGTCTGGACAATCCTCTGGTACAGGTTCTAAAAAAAACCCAAAACATGAAAGCTGAACTTTAAATGAAAAAGCTAAGCCAGCTTAGACCAAACAATTTTTTAGTGCAGACTAACTTATAAGGCATAATAATAGAAGCAAACACAGACCTCTAGCGGGGAGCTGCTCTCCATCATGCAGACAGACCTTACATAAAATGATCATTACATATTTTATACAGGTTCCTCACACCAGAGTGGAATTGGTTTATGTTTATATCCTGAAGTATTGTAGAAAAGAATTACCTAATATTGCTGAAAGATTTGAGATCTGTGGTATCTTATCTATGGTCACTGCTTTGCTGGAGTCCAGGAGAGTAGAGTTCTTGTACTTGCCAGGGTCCACATAGTAAAAATTGCATCTTTCTGGACATAAAAAATACAAGCGCAGACTTCTTATGCTGAAATTCATTGAGTTATTAAATTTGTGGCCAAAAAAAGCAATCGCATTTACAGGACAGGAACTAAAAAGCAAAATTAAAGCATTGTCTTGGTTCAAACAGCTGCAGAAAAGTTTCGAAGGAATTTCACTGAAAGCACATTTTTGGGTCATTCCCAATGAACAGCTTGTGTCAACAGGGAATACTCCAGGTTTAAAGTAGGATTCAAATTACATCAGGACCTGATTCACACCAGATTAAAGGACAGATACACAGATTCCGCGTTAAGCATGGGCAGACTTATAGCAAAGACATGATCTGGTGAGTCACACCAAGGGAGGTTGTTAGTCTTTCTATTGTAGACAGTCTCCCCACATTTTCTACATCCAATAAAACTCAAAAAAAATCCCCCAAAAGTCTGACCTGAATCATCATCTCTGAATATTTCAGGGGATGAATAACTCTTCAGGCTGTCATTAGTGGTGCTTAAATCTGCGGCTGAATCTTCATCTAAACACTCAATGAGAAAGGTGGAAACACCTGTGGGAAGCGTAATTTCTGTACCTAGAGAAAGAGACAAAAGAGGTGGCTAAAAAAAATCTATCATTTTGTACAAACCATCAGGATTTCCTTATCTGAGTTTCATTCCTGTAATGAGCAGGATACTTGACAAATACTGTCATGTCAGTATCTTATAATGAGTCACAATACAATTAAAGAAGCAAACAAAGGGCATCCTTTGTTTACTTCCATCCACTACCATAAACGAAGAGAAGAACCTTCCTTGCCCAAGGCTCACAAGACACACCTGAAGAGTTTAGCCTCTAGTAGGGTAATTCTTAAACAGGCCATGAGCTTTTACAAATGCAGGTTTAAGTCAACTGAAGAACTCATGTCCACAGCTAGTTCTGTCAATGATAAAACCAAGATCATGTGGTTTCCAACAGGCTGGGCTCAGGGCTGCTCAGGTGCTGTGGGTCACTCTGTGCTGCCCACAGCCAGTTCAGGTGGGCCCAGCCACAGGCTGCACTAAGAGGCTGAAGTCCAGTCAGTGGTCTCAGAACGTTCACTTTCTAATATCACACAGAGCCAGTACAACAACAGCACAGTATAAGCCCAGTACTTATATAGAAATATAGAAATAATGAATTTTCCATTTAGTTCAATGGAGATATAAAAATATATTTAATATATAATTTATTGCCATTATACTCACTTGAAGTCACTTCAGCATTTTTCAAACCTCCTTTACTTTCAAAGTTGATTATTTTGGGTTCCTAAAATTAAAAGCCCAATACAAACAACCTAAGAAAATTGGATGTAAAACAAAGAAAGGCATTTAAGTATCATCCTACACTAGCAGATGCTGAGAAAACTCACTGTCTAGTACTTCACCACTTAAGCCTGCTATTCACAGTATAATTTGTATCAGGGTTTTTCATTCACGTTAACAAACCTGCAATCTGATTTACAGCTCTAAAATTCATGACCAATACCCCATCATTTGATCCTAGAATCTTTGCTGGATGAGACTGCCATTGAAGGCATACTGACATCAACTGAACTTATGCCCAACGGTGGTGGAGCAATGAACTTCACTGCCTTTTGATTTTTTTCTTTTCAGACACCCAGTTCTCACTTTCAGAATCCTACACCATTTCTGTAAATACAGAGATCTATGATGTGTAGACAATAGATTCAATGAAACTAGGCATTTTGTAGAAAATGTAAATAATTGGTAGACTTTAAAGAAGAGCTAACATTTAAAAAAAAATAGTTTTACACCAGAATCACCTGAGGTCTCTGCTGCAGCAGATTGCAGTTCAAACACACCTGGTTCACTGTTCTCTTGCCATTGCAGTATTAACTGTCCTGTAACACTTCTGCACCATTGTCTCCAATCACTTTGTTCCAGTTTTAACAACACAAGAAAAAGCAACAGCACTCTGTCAAAGGTCTGTGCCTGACCTAGAAGTGAGCTATTCCCTGGAATCACACTCTACTGAGATCTCTTCCACAAAACACAATTCCTACAATCTTGCCTCATTAAGGATAATTAGTATTGATATTTTCTCATGCTACCAGTAGGTCCAACAGCTTTTATTCTTGTCAAAGACAGAAAACGTAATCCAAAACACAGGACCAAGTTCAGCCTGAAAAACGTCTGCACACACATATACATAACTCACAGGAAATTTTACCTGATTAGAGAAAGAATTTAATGCGTCACATTTCTCTGATTAATCCTCCATCACTAGTAGATAAAAAGCAAAACAGCTTTCTCACCTTCAGTGGTACACTGCTTTCTTCTGGTTCCTCTTCTTCCATCTCGAAGCCTGGTGTTTCTCTGACATTCACTTGATTGCTGCAGTTGAAGAACAGAACCGAGTTCAATCACAGAGCTACACTGCTTTAGACAAAGGCTCCAAAATGTCTTTATGAGGTGTCAGTAAATAACATGACAAACATCAGTGCACTGATAATTCAGACTGCATCGCTCCAAGAGCCATCTCACAAGGCAAAACAATGTAATTTACTAGCAAGTCTTAACAATGGTGTGTTTGAATGAGTTCTAGCTGACCTTTGGCTGCATGAAGAGCTGTCTTCAGTATATTCAACATTTTCTTTAATTTTTGGTAGGTTTTTCCCACTGAACTTTTTCTTCAGGCCTAGAGAATAAATACTTAGTTCAGTAATGATAATTTCAATATTAGAATTTAGATAATTATTTCTAACAGGGAACCTTTAGCTGTTCCCACCTTCCACACCCATAACACCTTTTGACCCTATGATCACAATGTAAAATCTGAATTTGCTTTTTTCAGCAGTACATCATCAAGACAAAACAAAAAGCAGACTTCAAGAAATACTTCTGGTGTTTTAGAAACCTGTTGATTAAAAGGAAAAAACTCCACCACCTTGGAAGTAACCTTTACCTCGATTCAAAGTAGTTTAAGTATAAATCAGTTTAACATGGAGTTTATTAGGAATATCAAGGATTTCTACATAAACTGGTCTTCACTGTATATAATCCCAAATGGCATTAACGACACAACTGATCAGTAGCCAGCAAATTTCAGTCATATTTTCTTATCCTAAAGCTAATTTTATAAGCCATTTAGCTTTGTGCTTTACTTTCATTGTCCAAGAGCTAGAAACAGCCAAACTTTCTAGAGTCACACTTTTATGACCACAAAGGAGCATCCATCCCCACACTAAAAACTGAATCTGAAACACTGCATTCCCCCAGGGCCACATAGGGCCCTTCGACTGAAGCTTGCTGGGAATTCAGGACAGGATGATATATGGACAGGACTCATCCTTTTCCTTCTTTTGCTTCAAGCATATGGAAGATCTCTAGGCTGCTGGTTGCACCAAGTCCTGTGCACAGGAGCACTAAATAGATACAAGAGCAGGAGCCAGCAGAGCAGGAACAAGACAAAAACAAATGTTCCCTGTAACCCCATAATAGCAAAGCTTTACTCTTAAATTACCAAGATCAGCCCAGGATCAAGAGATCCCACACTGGTCTTCCCCATTTCTTTAGCAAGTTACTCTGTCAGCCTTCACTTGATTCCCATCCCTTCCCTTGGACTGCATTTTTTTCTTAACACGTCTCAAATTCTTAGCTCTTATCTGCTGCACTGTGTTCAAAAACGTGGCAGCTCCTTTTGAGTAACGACTTAAAAGCAATTCTTGACGTATTGTCTCAAAGGTGAGCAAGGCTTTTGTCTTGCCATTTCTAAATGCTCCCTTCCAACTCGGTTAAATTGAGGGGAGGCACTTGACAGAAGGAAAAATCCTTCCTGTTGCTAACTAGGAGCTAAAATAGAGGAAACACTCCTGTTTCCTGAATAGCAGTCTGCTTTCACCATGATGTGAGGGACATGGATAACAAGAAACCACTTCCCAACCTCACACAGGACCCGCTGCGCTGGGCACAGGTGTGAGGAACAAACCTTTGGGGGAACACCGAGGACGCTATTGGAAAAAAACCCTGCCAGATTACCCTGCCCAGCACCTTTACCCCCGAGAACACACTGGACAAAGCACAGCATAGGGTGCTCTTTCCCTGGCCCCCCGGCCCCCCGCCGCCCGGGAGAGGCGCTCACAGGCGGGCTCAGGCTCCCGAGGCCCCGCGCTCGCGAACAGGCGCCGCCGGCACATCTGGGAGACACCGGCCCGGCTGCCCGGGACAGCGGCCGGCCCCGGCAGAGGGGACGCGCGGCGCTTCTTCCGCGGGGCCTTCCCGCCGCAGGGGCCGCGCAGCCC
>VYZT01013904.1:8881-20335 GCA_013400735.1 Pomatostomus ruficeps
AAAAAAAAGAAAAATAAAAAAGTTATCTGTGACCTTCATGGCACATGGACTGGTCTCTGAAAAACAAACATCTCTATGAGCAACAACAGCACAGATGAAACTTGATTCCCTACAGTTTTGTGTCCCAGTGTTGCTTGGTGGTGCCCTGACTCCAGTTCTTCTCCACAGCCTTTATTTATATTCATTTTGCTTCCTGGTGCAAGACACAGGCTGTAACATCGTGAGGCTGGAGCCAAGCAGGACATGTAGTCTGCACAGCCAGGACAGCTCTGTGGGCTGCATAAGGCTGGCTGCCAGGGCTTTTAAATCCCAACGGCTGAATAGCCCATGAAAGTGGAAAGAGCAGCAACACCAACCCATATTAACTGAATGGCCCTAGAAAATGGCATACATTCTCTTGAGCTGCTGCTTCCTCTGAAGCACATGTCCCTGTTATGCTAGCAGTGAGTGGTAGTCTTTTAACTGCCCCTAAGGATTTTAACACAGGAGCCTCAAGAATTCCCATAGCTATGCCACAAAATTTTGCACAGCAGAGTTTTGTTTTGGGAAACACACTTACCATTAGCATACATGGATATAGAAGACTTATGCTTACTGATCATTGGCATTCAAATAATTATTTTATACACAACCATTCACAGTGCAAAATACTACAGGTAGTTCCACATGCTTCATTCATGAAGAATAATCAAATACATACACACACCAATTAGACTCAAACATAGTAATGAAATAAATTCAGAGAAAGTTAAGATGATTATGGGAACAAGAGAAATTTTCACTCTAAAATCCCTGTTCTGAATTTGGTTCAGTGTTTGTGCTGAGTCACGACTGTTCAGTCATTGAAGTGACACAGTACTTCTGGGCCTGTCTAGGAAGAAAACTAAGGTATAAGATCTGTTGTCTTCCATTAAAAATCTGTAACTATGAGCTTGGTAGTTTCACACTATCCTCTGCAGCTGACATGCTGATTATGTCAGGAGCAATGTCAAAGGTTAAATGCATATAAAAATAAAATCTTATTCTAATAACAGAAAAATGTATGCGTCTGCTTTTCTATGTCCATTCTGTGAAGAGTGTTTTCTAATAGAGCCACGAAAAGACAGCCTTCGTGGTTACACACCCCAGACATTGCATTCTTCAGAAGCAAATGTCAGCTAGATGGGTCAGTAATGAGGGAAATCAGACAGCCACTGAGAACGCTTTTACGTCACAGTTAAATATCCCATAATCATGTACTGACAGAAATACAGTCATGGAAAAGATCTGTGCCATGGGAAGAGGAGAAAACTTCCACATCTTTTTCTATGTGGTCCTGTTCCAACTTCTTCTTTCTCCCTACTTCCTCCACTCCTCTTCCTCCAGTTAAACAAGTCCATTCCTTCATTTGCACACCTGTGGGGGTGACCTAGTCCGCCTTCACCATGAAGATTAATGAAGAGATTAATTGGATTGATTTCCCCTCTCACAATAGTGATCCTGAGGAGGAGGGTGAAAGCCAGGCTGGAGAATTTTCCGCAGTTTAGAACTGTCATTCCAAATCCCGTCTCCTCCCCCCTCCCCTCACAAATGATGAATATGTATTAAGTTCCAGAAAGTTCTCTTATCCTTGTACTCCTATTGGTCAGTTTAAATGTATTCTTCCCCCTGTTAATGTTCATTGGATGACTGTAATTACATAATGTCTCCCCTTTGGTTTGTTTGTTGGTCCTCCCCTTAGACCACTCCCTTTTGCTTTCCTTAAAACCTCTGTGCAACCGTCCCTTTCTGCTCTTGGTAGCCTGAGATTCCTGCTGCTAAGTTCTCCTGTCCCTCCAGGCAGAGAATAAAGACTGGAGTTGCTGCCACTAAGAGTCCTTTCTGCTCCTTTGTTCCTGCGTTGCTACGTTGTTACATCAACATGCAGCTGGCTCACTCAGCCTTGATGCTGACAGCGTGAGGGCTTTAAGCAGACCAGAGGCTGCACTGATCTCAGCACAGCTGGTCCAGCAAAGCCAAGCGCGACTGTCCCTCGCAGGCCACTGGGCAGCCTTGCAGTCAGCAGCGACACGCACCCCCAAATTTTCTTGTTGCTGTCATTCAAAATGCTGTCAATACATCTAAAACTTCCTTACCTGTCACTTCTATAATCCATCTAAGGCCTTAGCCATGCTGAATAAAGCACAAGTACAGCTCATTCCTTGCTCTATGCATCTCACTCTGGTGCTTGTGTTTTCACAGCAACATGATATTAACATTCCTGTTTAACTCAGGATCTACCACAGCCTCCTGTGTAAGAAATGCAATCTTGGTTTCTGGTCCCATCCTTCATTTGTGCAATTGATTGCTTGAACCTAAGTTTTGCTTTTCTATTAATAGATTTGTGTCTTGTTTTTAATGACAATATATCCATTTGACAAGTTTAAGTTAGACCCTAACCCCGTCATCTGACTACATCTCAGGAGATTGTGAGAAATTCTTAAGCAGACACCAAAAATTTTTAAAAATATTTTTTTTTCTAAAGGGAAAATGGAAAACCTAATTTACTACTACTGCAACTAAAAATATCATGAGCTTTATCGTACTTTAAATTTTTCCCAGATTTGAATGGCGTTGAACAACATAGAAGAGAAAGCAAAGGATAAACAGAGCAGCCCTGCCCAGAAGGACTTGGGGCTGGTGGATGAGAGGCTGGACATGCCCCGGCCATGGCACTCACATCCCAGAGAGCCAAACGTGTTCTGAGCTGTATCCAGAGCCCCGTGGGCAGCAGGGAAGGAAGGGGATTCTGCCCCTCTACTGAAGCACTGGACCAGGCTGCTCAGGGAATACGTGAATTTCCCATCACTGGAAGTGTTCACAGCCAAGTTGGATGGGGAGGTGAGAAACCTGTGTAGTGGAAGGTGTCCCTGTCTGTGACAGGCAGGGTGGAATTACATGATCAGTCTTAAGGTTCCTTTCCATCCAGGCCATTCTGTGTTTCTATGATTGATTTCATGATTTTAGATTTTAGGAAATGCAAGACAGATTGCTAGGCACAATATTGTCTGTAATGAAAATGAAATGAAAAAAGCCCAGGTTTCTTGATGAAAAAGAACTCATGTGTTTGGGAAAAAATTGTATGTAAAAGAAATATTTTCTAAATCAAGCTGGAAGTACTAGTTCCAAAATATTTCTTGAACAAGGGAGCTACATAAAGCATGATTACTCAGTTCATAATCTGGCACTGTTTTTTAAACCAACATAGAGATATATGCTCATACATGTTGGCATTTGCTACTTGGCTGAGTGAAAAATCACTATCTCCACGTACTGTAAAACAGAAATCTCTACCAGGCTTCTGAGGAAACAGGATAGTGGGTTGAGTAGTAGGCTGACAATGGAGACACCTGATTTCTTCCACTGGCTGATCTCAAATGACTCACACAAATCTATTTTAAAAGCATCCAGATTTGGAGAAATTTAATATTAGGTATCTATCATGCAACTGCTCTGAGAACAATTTTAAAAGCACTGAATTGCTCGGAAAATAGAGAGTCACTGTGAATGTTTAGCTGGTTTGAAAGTTAGAAGGGTTGTCAACTGAACTCAGAGACTCAAACACCTGATATAGTAAGCTGCTTCACTTCTTTTTATGAAAGAGACTGCAAATCACAGGAGTAGTTAAACTTTTGTACTTTGAAAATGCTAGCCTTAACTTCTCTGATATTTCACATCCTTAAAATAAAGATAATGGACAAGTTCTGATAATATCACTTACTATTCCCACAGTTAACAAATGTGACTGTATAAACATATGTAAGGTCAAAGTGGGAGTTTGTTCTTCAAAAATGAGTTCTTCAAATAATTTCATTTGCAAGTACAGAGTACAGAGATGGAAGTTTTAAAAAAGCAAGGAAACAAGGGAACTGGAGAGACTTTCCTGACTTTATTTTCTGTATAATATAATTAATAATTTGTATATAGGATCTTACTATGTTTTCACAGAACCTGTGTGACTCTCCTAAACATGACAGGTTCTTACTGTAAAGAACAGAAACTAAATATCAGCATTTTGTATTTAACAATTAGTCTGTGCAGCTTCGCAGAAAATTGTTTCCAACTTTCTAGGTTACATTGACACATAAAATGATACAGGTCCATGTGGTGTACATGCTCTGATTTTCCAAATGTTCCACTTTGTTTCCACATGATTATGACAGAATTTACTCCATAGGCAAAATAGTAAGAAACACCCCAAAGGAGAGTATACATCAAAGTGGAAAGACACACCAGACCACTATGATTAGCATATTAATTGCATCTCAGCTTCTCTGTAGCCAGCCACCAACTGTGTGGCACTCAGTCTGGAGTCAACAGGAGATCCACAAAAACCAGATGTGTCGAATGGAGCCTTCTGTTTTTAAAATGTCCCAGAAACAATGTCTCCTGTCTGAAAGGGCTAGTGTTAAATTTAATTTTTCCTTTTCCTCTTCTGCAGTTATCTTGATTAATGTATTTCACCAGTAGAATGTATACTAAATTTGAAACCTCATTGCTTTACACACACATGAACACACAGAGAAGTCTCTTCCTCTTTCACCTCAGTATTTTCCTACTGTTCAGCCTGTGTTAGTGGTGGACACTCTTGTTGGATTCTGGTCATTCAAAATGAGGTGCACCTTTTCTGGTGCTGGTTCAGCATCACTGGAGAGACCCATCATATCATCTGGGGAGCTACTGAAGCTCGCTCTACAATCAAGGAGAGAGGAGATCTACTGTGTACAATTTAGAACATCCTTGAACTATAAAATCTTATAAAGGTTTTGTAGCAAATCACTCGCCTGCAGGCACCTCCTCTGTATTCATTGCAAAACAACCTTTATACTCTGACCAAAAACTAAGATGAATTCTGCTTAGATAGCCATGGAATTAACCTCATAACTAGGCTTTCTAGTGTTAGGGCAATTTAAAGTATATGAAATTATGACTTTAAATAGATACATCAGCTTAATAGTATCAACAGTTTGTATGTAATATCTTCACTTGTTAATACATATTTATGTGTTCCCCCTACTCATCACACAGTATATCCCATTATTCTGTGCAACAACATCCAAAAGTTTTCATTGAATGGTTTGCAAGAAAATGTAGGTTCTAATCAAATTATATTTTTTATTATTTCAGTGAAAAATAGCTGTTGCCACTTTGAAGTGAGGGGCATATTTCAGATCTTCATTCAAAATGTAGGTTTATTTCCATCTACTTCCTCAAAAAAAGTCACAGAGGCAATAATTCTGTCTGGGTCCTGATTATGTGCACACATTGAGTGGAAGGGACTGACATACACATTTGCATGGGAAAGAAAGAGGATTCTGCTTGAAAATAACCTTTTTTTATGAGGAAGAATTGAGAGGCATGAAAAACTGACAGCCTCATTAAGATAATTTTTACAAAGGATCCATCCATCATAATGCATTTTGAAAAATTAGCTTTATAGAAATCATTCTGATTGTTGAAGTTGGAGAACAGGTTGAAAGGAAAGTTTCTTGCTCAAGAGATCTGCTAATACATGGTTGTTCTGATGAATACTAATGACAAGATTATTTTAATTTTGCTTCACTAATCTGAAAGCTAGTACCTACACTGTTGTATAAAATAAAGGACAAAAAATAAGAAGTGCTAGAGATGTTTCCTCCATGCACCATTGACCGAATTCTGATCATTTACATCAGACATATTCTGCAGTTACAAGTGATTTAGGCACATGTTTGTTTCTCGTGGATTTTACAAAATCAGAAATTTGTCAGATACCTGTGGAAACTAAAGGTGTTCAGAGTATGGTGTTAGGATAATGATAAGGTATTAGGATAAGACTGTATTTCTACTTGTAAATATGAAATCAAGGTAGCTTATAGACAACAGAATTTACTATATTATTTTTTCTGTATACTTTCAGGATCTTATTCTTCATGCTTTTCACATGGTACTTTGTCACCTGTGTTCTCATCCTTTGGATTTTTTTCCTTCTGCTCTCCTATGAATTTATTTACAGAAAACAGATCTGTAAGGACAAAACAAGGCAAAAACTTCTAATATCTTTTGTTTACTAGTACCTAAAAATAGGATTGGAATTAGTCACAAAGCTATTTAGGGACTTTATCTAGGGTTTGTGAACATCATGCAAATCAAATTTTTACTTTGACATTTGGTTCTAGATTA
Source organism: Pomatostomus ruficeps (assembly GCA_013400735.1). Taxonomy (NCBI): domain Eukaryota; kingdom Metazoa; phylum Chordata; class Aves; order Passeriformes; family Timaliidae; genus Pomatostomus; species Pomatostomus ruficeps. The sequence continues at coordinate 15,062 of VYZT01013904.1, forward strand.
GATTACATTGTGCATCCTCTATTACATATTCATTATACATCCTTATACATTATACATGCCTACACAGAATGCTACAAAGGTAATACTTTCTGCAAAACTAAATCCCTTGTAAACTTACTTATTTACTTATATTCACTTACTTAAACAAAAACCTCTTACTATAAAATCTAACCAAAAAAGTGGGTTGAGGGTCATTTGTATATGTGTGTATGCAACTTCCAGTAACTGAGCCCTTCAGTGTAAACACCTTTAAGCTTAGAGGAAGGCAGAGGACGACTCTCTCCTGGCAGCTACTGAGGCAACAACCTGCTCCTCATTCACACACCCACACACAGGCAGACCTGGCGCAAGGCCTGGACAACTATTCCAGAAACATGCAGTCAATGGACAGATAAAAGGATCCTGGCACTAGTTCTTCTACGATGGCTGTATCCTTGGCAATAACTTCATTTATGACCTCTTAAAATGAGTTAGAGACAAATTAGCTTGGCACTCAAATTCTTCTCTGATGGCAAGGAAAAAAGAGACAAGTCAGTGCAGACTAGCTTATTGGCTTACCTGTTATTTTTCAGCACATTTGTGAAAATTTTGTATTTCTGCCATTTGCCCATGCAAGAATAAAAGACAGTGGCCTAGGCAGCAGCCCCGGGGGTAAAATTCATAGAATCATGGAATATTTTGAGTTGTGAGCCACTTTTTAAAGATCACCTAGCCCAACCCCTTGCAATCAGCCAGAACATCTTCAACTGGATCAGGTTGCTCAGAGCCCAGTTCAACCTGACCTTGAAGGTTTCCAGGGATAGGACAGCCAACACTTCTCTGGGAAATTTGTTCAGGAGTTTCAGTGCTATAATTGAAAAAAAACCCTTCCTTATATCTCCTCTGAATCTACCCTCTTTTAGTTTCAATTATTACCCCATGTCCTATCACTGAAGGTCTGCTACTAAAGGGTCTGTCCCTATTTTTGAGTACCGAAACTCTCCCCAGAGCCTTCCCTTCTCCAGGCTGAACAGTACTACCTTGATTAATAATTATTCCCACCCTAGCTCTTTGCAGTTTACACAAGAACTTGTCTGAAATCAGACACCAAAGGCTTCTCTCATCTAAGCACTCCACACCTAAGGCAATGGGGGCTCTGGCAGTGCCCAGCCTGTCCACCCGTGCCTGGCTCTGGTAGCCCACAGCCAGTCTGACTTGCTCTCCAGCTTTGCTGTGCTCACTGCCACAAAAGAAGTGCCATGCAGCTGAAAATCTGGTTTCTGGGCTTTTTTGTTCAACTCTTCTTCACTGAAGGATGTCCTAGACATGACAGCATGGCTGACACCTGGACATCACCTTAAAATTTCCAAGGTTCAATGTTCAGAAGTATTAAGCAGATTATCACCTCATGCAATGGGAGCATCTAGGACTGGGTGTTAAATACCCTTACCCTTGCTACTTTTGGGTAAGGACCAACCAAAGCTTTCATATTATAATAAAGTGTGATGAACACCTGAACTTCTGAAACATGTGTCCTTTTGTGTGGATCCATGATACCTGATAATAACTGGTTTTGAACCAGGCAACTTCACAGATGCATAGTGGATGCACCTGAAGATTAACTGCTGGGGCAAGTGTCCATAAACATCAGCAAGCTATCACAAAGCCTTTGTGCATTTGTTTTGTTTCACAGGATATCCAGCTATGCGGTATAGATTATTCTGCCAGCGTAGTAACAAAGACCACAACTGCATCTGTCTTTTGATCAGCTAACTTCCTTGCTGCTTGGACCGCAAATAACACTGAAAGGGAGAACGCTGTGAACTCCTTCTCCAGCTACTATGAACATTGTAGCAATATTTTCAGCAGATTTCCTCTGCACAATTGCTATTTTGTTTACTGGGAGCCTACATCAAAAGAAAGAAAACAAGAACATATTCTCCAGCCCTGGAGTCAACAACCTCTTGTTCCTCAAATCAGCATCTAATTGAGACACTGGAGTCTGGCTTATGGCATCAATACAACATCATTGCTCAGTGTTTTTTCCTTTTCCACCGACACTGCTGATGCACACTGTTACAGAGTGCTGTTTAATTAAACCACAGTGACAGGAAAGGTGACCTACAAAGGCAGTGGTTAATAAAACTATGAGCAGAAAAATTGTACTTCCTCACCTCACACATCAGTTATGATGAAGTTTTTACCATAACACTGTAAACATTTTATACATTACTGTATTTTTACTTCTCCAGTAAGTAAAGTAAGGTATCACAGTAACAACTACAAGAGCTGCTTCTTATGCAAAGTAGAATTTTGTTCATCCCAGGCCTGAATGATTTTTGTAATTCTGGAGGGACAGAAAGACTGACATGAATATTAGGAGCTGTCTCCAGCTGTCCTGAAGGAGGTAAACTAGAAAGAAGAAGACTGTGTAAAGGAAAATGACCTTTTATTGGCTGGTGTTTTTCTCAGAGGGCTTTTCTTCTGTGTCCACAGCAGAAAATACTCCAACTGGTAATTGCCAGAGACACCAGAAAGATTTGCAGAACTGAGACTGTAAGGCTGAAAAAAGGGGAGAAATAGGGCAGGAGGTAAGAGAGTGTAACAATATATGGAAGTGCAACAAATAGGGTGGGAAAGGTCCACTGGAGAAAGAGAATGTGCTCAACCACCAGGTCATTGTCTTTAACTAAATCAAGCCTCTTAGTCTCACTGGAGATCTCTGAGACTTCCAAGGACTTCATGGCACAGTAAGTTTTGTCAATAAAAAAGTGCATTAGCTAATTATTTGCTAACCATCCTACCGTTCTAACATATCATTTGAGCTCAAGTTCTCTGTAAAAGTGAACACTTGTATGAGATGCATCAAATCAAACTTTTGGGGTCTTTAGAAAGAAGAAGAAGAAGAAGAAAAAAAAGCAATTCGGTGCATTTTAGCAGGGTTGAGTAACATTAGATATTTTTAAAAAGGAAATTTTCTTCTAGCCTAACTTCCTGAAGGGCCTATGTGACAAGTTAATGTTATAAAGATACAGGAAGTGATTAGACTTTGAAAACCTTCACTTCAGAGCACACAGAATGCTGCAGCTGAAACTAGTCTCAGAAACCCACTGTTATGTTCCACACAACTTTCTGGTACAGAACAACGTGACACAGATCTATAGTTTGTCTCTAACGAGATCTGCATGTGTAGAAATAAAATAGAGAAAATGCTTTTGGCTACCCAAAATTGGCTTCATAGACTATATTCCAAAGTAAGGTTAAGAGAGTAATTCTTTTCCCCCCAATATCTTTACAAGAGTTTTCTAATCTTTATTATTCCTGCCTCATTGCTCTTTACAGAATATTGATTTTTTTTTCTTTGGGAACATGGTTAATCTTATGACAACATCACATTAGAAGTCAATGAGATCAAAATATTAAATTTATTTTCAGTTGTTATAAAAGAGGTTAAGATTTTGAATTTGGGCATTAATGAGTTGTTTCATCACTGCATGAAGTTAGTGATGAAATCCCAGTATATCTGGGACTCAGTAGTTCTAGAAACAAAGCCACTTAATTTACAGGAATTTAGATAATTAACTTCAGATTTAAAACTTCAGTTGAAAAATCCTTTCTCTACAAAGCAGTGAGAGGTTTGCTTCATTTTAAGAATATGTTTAAATTAAATGTGAGTCCATGAAGTTTAATGCATAGAACAAATATCTAAAGCTTGTACTTCATTATGCATTTTTAGAATCCATAATAAGCAGAATTAGTCTCTATCCTAGCACAAAGATAGTGGTGCAGTCCCTTAAAGATAATTTACAAAATCATAACTTCAGTGAAGTTACTGTAGATTTTTTCCAGTGTAATTGAGAGGTAAGGGTCAGCACCAATAAAAGTAAAAATCCAGAGTTTGGAAAGGCTCTGCTGGGCTTTTGCAAAGCCTTCAGCATGTGGTCAATCCCTCTGCAGTGCCTTCCCCTTCCAACTGCCACCATACGACTCATTTCCATGCTCCCACTTCAAAGGCAAACAGATTAGGATTTCACATGAGCCCTCTAAGGATGAAGGAATAATTGCATTACTCCTAAGGGTATTGTGTCAATCGTTCTCCCTCCCTGCATAAGTGTTTCACATGTAATCCCCACTTTTACAGAGAGGAAAGGGAAAGCAAACACTCAGCCCTTCCATCCCATAGGCAAAGCACAGCCTAAGTCATAAAATGTAATTTAAATCAAAAAGGACAATACATGGAATGGAACACAAAGACATTAGTAATTAACATCTGATGTCTTAACTAAAGGTATTGATTCAGACATCTATTGAGGGGCCATAAAACTAATTTCTCAAGCATTGTTGCTTTTACTTTGGTGATATCAACATATTCTTTTATCTAAAACACATTCCTTAGAATGTTACTAAATGACAATAGTATGTAGTTAATGTCTGCAGGCATTGTCCATGAAAGGTAAAGCAATGTGGCCTCAGGAATATTAACAATTGACATCCTATTACTAATGTACAACATTAAGATTTATATTAGCAGGCAGTTAAGGGAGCTTTTCCTTTATACGCCATAGCGTATGAATTTGAAGAAAGACTTTTCCCATTCAGCCTAACAGAATTCAAGTTCCCAGTCACAAATGAGAGTAAAGTCCAACTCCCAACTCCCTTACAAAGATCTACTCGTGGCTCTACCAAATGTACATTCACAGATAACGGGCAGCTCTGACGTCAATCCTAGCACAAGGCCATGTGGACTGCACAGCAATCTTTCTCTTCGATCTTTCCCACTGACTCCATGCAATACTCATTGCAAGGGTTACTTTATTCTATGCCAGCTAAAAATAGGAAAAATTAAGTCAGTATTTATTACAAACTCACAAGAACTGTCACAGTTTTAGAAGATCACGTCTTTCTTGAGTGACAGCATGCAAAAAAATGTCAAGGTCTCTTCTGAAGCCTTTTGACATTGACAAAGCTGGGAGCAGTTGAATGAAAATGCTCATAGTTTTAATATAGTATGTAAGTGTGAAAGCCTGTTTTTATTGTACATCTTCATCTGAGAAATCTGAAATTTCTAAACATACCTTCTCTTTATCTAGGTCCCATTTTACACCCAAAAATGTATCAATGTTTGAGCAGTTCAGGAAGAACCATTTAGCTGCTCTTACATTTATGTCCCTCTAAGTAGGCAAAGTTTTTATGTGGGGTATTGGGGATCAGACGTAGTTTCCAAAAATTCTTGGTGTTGGCAGAAACTCTTCCTTTTACTTTGGCTTTTCAAAAAGAAATTAAAAATGTGGAAGC
>VYZT01013905.1:0-18854 GCA_013400735.1 Pomatostomus ruficeps
GAAGGAAGGAAGGAAGGAAAAAGCAGAATTTTTCATAGGGGTATGAGTGACCTTACCTACCCATAGCTCCCATTTTAGTCACTGGAGAGACACTGGCACCTCCCTGGTGCAGAATGCAGATGTTCCAAACATGCTCTGGAGATTTAGAATCATCACAGAATTATAGAATGGACTGGGTTGGAAGAAACCTTCAAGATCCACTCATTCCAACCCCCTGCCATGGGCAGGGACACCTTTCACCAGTCCAGGTTGCTCAGAGCTCCATCCAACCTGGCCTTGAACACTTCCAGTGGTGGGGCATCCACAGTTTCTCTGAGCAGCCTGTGCCAGGGCCTTACCACCCTCATAATAAAGAAATTTTTCTAATATGTAATCTAACCCTTTCAGTTTGAAACCATTCCCCCATGTCCTGTCACTACAAGCTTTTGTAAATAATCCCTCTTCCTCTTTTCACTGAGTGCAGTTGTCGAGATGAAATCTGCCTTAGCTGACGACCCATGTCAGAAGTTTTTGGGATAAAAAGGAATTAAACCATCCTCTCCCACACCCCTGAGCTTCATGGTCACTGCCTCAGAGTCCTCAGATTCTCAACCCTACCAAACTCAGTAAGGAGCAGTTCCCTGGGCCACTGACAGGGAAGCTCTTGCAGAGCAGAGGTCGGGGTGCTGTGCACCATGGGAACAGTGGCACTCAGCATTGCACTGCGGAGATAAAAGACACACAAAAGGCAAGGAAAGAGAACTTCAAGCAGAACATATCTCAGGGTTGATTATTATCATGGCTACTGCTGTACTGTGTCTCTCCTGCTGCATAAAGTCGGGAATATTGTGCAGCTTTGCAGCCTTTCATTAGCAATATCGCTCAGAGGCCAGCAAGCCAATGCTTTATGAAAAAACACGTGGCACTTTTTAAAGGCTGGTTATCACAAACCATGAGATTTCTTCTGATCCTGTCCAAAGTCCTTCTATAAAACTGAAGATTATTAAAAATCTCGTTTAATAAATCCTGACACTCGCAGTTTTTCTTTTTTGTGGAGAGAAGGATGGAGGTTTACGTTCCATTATAGCTTCCCTAACATCCCATCACTGGAAATGTTCAAGGCCAGGTTGGATGGAGTTGGAACTGGATGGTCTTTAAGGTCCCTTCCAACCCAAACCATTCTAGGATTCTGTGATCTGCAACACCAAAGTAGAAAGAGGGAGACCCATGGTGCTTGGTGATCTTTGCCTCAGGGATGCTGATTCAATCTGCATCTTATAAATTATCTTAATTTCTGTAAACTTTCAGGGTACCCAACACAGAAAAGGTCAGAATAACTCTGTGTAAGGGAGATTCTGAAGCAGATGAATCCACAGGAACTCTAAGGAGAGTCAGGTATCAGGTTTGCATCCAAACCCCAGGCAGTGGAAAAAGGATGACATCTCTGTGATTATGTTTCTCCAGCCATTTCATTAATTCCTTTGCCACCTGGATGTAAAGCGCTACTTCCTCCTCCCTCCAGAGAATTCAGTCATCTGGTTTGTGCACCAGCGGTGATAAAAAATCAACCATTGGAGTCAGGCTCAGGATGAACATATTTAAAGACAGACAGACAGACAGACAGGCTGAGGCAAAGGCAGTTGGTTCTGGGAGACTGCTAAAGGCCCACAGATGAGACAGGCTGACTGCCTCGAGCCGTGCTGTGAATAATGCTTCAGGGTTTGCTTGCTGAAGATGAGTTTTTGAGAGGCTCAAATGCATTTTTTGTGTGTTCAGACACCTTTATGCTCCATCCCACTGGTGCACAAGTGGCACCCACAAGGCAGCACTTTGGGGCTACTGGGATTTACGAATTAATTTCTTATCCAAACCATAACTGAAGAAGCTTCACAGCCAAATCACTGCAGCTGACTCCATCTGGCCATTGGGACCAGGATCAATTTTGGTCCAGGATGGTGGGAGTGAATGAATAGGGAGACTCATAAACTAAGGAATGCTGTGCTTGAAGTGACGCTGTGCTTAAAGTGACACTGTGCTATGGCAAGTCTCACCTAGCACACACTTTCATTAATGGAGAAAATGAAGCAACATGCCTGAAAACTCAAATAATGCAAAGATTTTCCACCCTACATCCGGAGATGTTGGTTATTCCTGCACAATTTCAGCATGTTTAGCAGGGGACAAGTCCTACATCTGAAGGAACACACCTGAGAATTTCTTCTAGCACAATTTTAATGAACTGCTTGTGTCATCAAGGAAGAAACCAACCAAGCGGAAAGGCCAGCAACTCTCAGCCAGGGCAAGGCAGCAAAGTCATAACTCCAAGGAAAAAAGAGCAGCAGACATCAAAGTAAGGATGAGGTGATTTTCGACGCACCTGGATGTCGCTTCCCCCCCAAAATCACCATCCGTGTTCCGTGTCAGCAGAAATATGTTGGACCCCTCAAGTGCAACAGCAAGGACTTGGGAACACGTCCAGAGTGCAGTGAGAGCTTTCAGTAACCTCAGTGATCATAAGCTCAGGCCCGGAGTGACAGACTATTGGTTTGCTCATTTGGGTTTTGTTTCTCAGGTAAAACTTTTCACCTCCTCATTCGGTGAGAACAAGTCATTAGACTTTTTTTTTAGGATCTTGATTTGCTTGTGTGTGAGTTGACAGCCCAAGAGTATTTGCCAAAAGTTGGTAAAGTGCCAAGTTTTCATTAAACCTCTTGTAAACCCCAAACTGCCGTCCTGCGAGGCTACATCTGGCAAGGAAGCCATCTGTGATTCGTATAGTCTTGCTCCAACAAAACGACAACAGTGTGAAAAACTCTTTTCTCTGGTCGGCAGTGAACTGTAAAAGTAACATTAGTAATAGCTTCTGCAGGCTCAGTAATGACATAATTGACATTGGCTGAAAGCAAAAGCCCCAGCAGCGAGGCCTTGCCAAGGCTCTGGGTTGATTCATATCATCCTTCAAAAATACAGGTCACAGTCAAGAGCCCTCTTGGATGCTGCTTCTCACGTGAGCACTGAGGCTGCTCCTCCTGAGCAGAGACTGCGGCACAATCTCACAGAGCGGGAGCCTCCTGACCCCAACCAAACAAAACCCCACAAAAAACCCTCAAAAAAGTGCCGCTCTGCTTGACTGAAGCCATTTGCTTGATCCATAAACAAGGCCTATATTTGCAATTGTTTAAAAACCTGCAGCTTCACAGCGAAGTGCACATTGCACCCAGTAATCTCTTATATCTATAGCAACATGACCCGGTGCATTTTATTTAATGCAGAGCCCTAGTAAGGAGACTGGGCTCCAAGCCATCTGCACATATGTTTCTTGGATGCCTGATATTTTCATTTTGCTTCAGATGAGCTGCACTGTTAGGGGGCTCCCATTTATAGCATCCGGGATTTTTTCCAGTGTATGTTGTGCTCACCCTGTCTGCAAACCTCTCTTTCGCCCTCAACCTCCTTCACCCCCACGACTCAAAAAATACAAACCCCAGCAGATGTCCATAAAAAAAAAAGAGAGAGAGACAAAAAGCACTGATTTGCTCAAATCTCTTGCTAAAGAAACCATTCCCCAGCTCCCTTTGTATTTAAAAGCTTGAGGCCCCTGTTTTAGAGAAATCCTAGAAATACAATTTAAAGACCTCGGTGGGACCGTGCAGTGCTGAGAGACTGTGTGCTTACTGATGGGGAATGTTTAGAAAAACAACACCTAATGCCACCAAGGTTTCCATTTGCACCTCTGCTGCTCTGCACCTTTCATGGAGCGCCTGGCCTGCAAAGCAGGAGCTTTTCCTGCCTTATTTAGACAAGTAAGTGACAAAAAACCACTGGACCGTAGCCTGAACTCTTCACTAAATCTTTAGACCTTCCTGATTCAGGCAGCAGATAAGCAGGGGTTTAACAGCTGAGGGAAGACCAAAAGAAGATGAAAAGGGAAGAAAGAGAACAAAGGACTAAGGGGTAGCACAAAGCGAGTGCCTGGTTCGGACCCTCCCCTGCAGCAGGAGTGAATCCACATTAGTGGTGCTCAGAGGTGGCTCTGCTGAGCGATGGGCTCCAGAGTACAGGAGGGGATAAAAGACCACCGATAACGTAAGTTTTGTTTTGGAACATGTCAGGGCCAAGTGGCCCAATCCCGAACTAGTGTCAAGGGGTGTCCCTGTCTCTAACTCCCTCCTGCCCAGTGTGCCAGGGAGTTTGGTGTGGGAAAAGATGAAAAAATCAAAGCCAACACCTGAGCTAAGTGTGGTGGGCCAGCTGTTGTTCTTGGAGGTGACATTAATGAGGGCTGGGCTGACCGGTCAGACATCTCACCATGTACTTGGTGTCCCCACGAGGCCACCTCTGCATCCCTCCCTTCGTCCCAGAGCCAGACTGGAAAAGGGATTTATTTCTCTGAACTTCATTTCTCCCGCAGTTCCCTCCTCCTGCCAGCCCTGATGCCAGAGGCAGAGCCCACACAAGCTGCCAGACTGCCTGTGCGGAGCCCAAGGTTGGGATGCTGGGAACAGGCTCCAAACATTCCCTTCTGTGGCTGCAGTGTCCACCGGCCCTTCCCCTGCATGGCTGGGAGTTCCCACGGGTCGTGAGCTGTGGTCCCTTTCTTGTTTCATGCTGACTCCTCTCCAGGAGCCTTCGGGGTCCATCCATGGCTGGCTCATTGGGTGGGAGGCAGGGAATTCTCAGTCCTGCCAGGGCCTGTCTGCCAGAGCTCCCGGCTGGCAGGGCAGCACTGCTCCTCAAAGGGAGGGTCATGGTCCCTTGTCAACACCAGTGCTGCTGGAGGGTTGTGCAAGCCCAGCGTGAGGCAGGGAAGTGTCCCCAACACGGATTTGTGACATGAATATGCCGGGACCATAGAGCCCAAAGGATGCTTTCCAAAAATAAAACCATCCCTCTCCCCCAGCAAGGCTTGCAAGGCTCCAGCGGCTCCTGCGCTGCTGGCTCTGTTGGACAGTGTGTCTCTGCTGCTGAGGAGGCACCAGGAATGCCAGACATTCTCCGTGTCCCAGGCACAGCCCAGGGACAGCATTTCTTGGCATGCCCAGGAGATCCCAGTGTTTTGGGACTGGCCAGATTTCCTGAGGCAATGGGGACTTGAGGCTGGCCATCCCAGAGCTGCCCTCCTGGTACACTGGAGACCTTCCTGAGGCTTCCAGCTCCATGGTACCCTGCAAACCACTCCCCAGGGGCCCCCCCAGCAGCCATTCCCACAGGCTGATTGAGCATTCACTCACAGGCCTCGCTCAAGCCGGGTCGCAGCTGATTGCAGAAGGGAAAATGTGTAATGCAGGCAGGGAAACAGGCAGCATGAGCAGAAACCTGGTCAAGGGTGGTCACTTCCTCCGTTTGTATGAGGATTCAGGAAGTCCATTACAAAGTACTCCATCACTGTCACTTAATTCCAGCCAGATTACAGAAGATTTATAGTTCTGCTCCTTCTCCCCCCTGCCTGCATGTGCAGAGGGTGGTGTTACCAGCCCCTCTGTGCGTGCCAGGTAGAGCTCCCCAGGGCTTTGAGGAGCTCTCTTTTACTCTCTAATTCCTTCATAATCTGAGCCAAATCATCCCAGGAGCCATCAGCGTCCTAGAGCACGTGGGTGGAGGAGACACACAGTGGGAACAGATGAGCAGGGACACATCTTTGGGCAGAGGGATGAGGCTGTGATGCCTTGGAGTGACCTGGCTGTGCTGCCTGGAGCAGGGACCCTCTTTTATTTCATTGTCCCTCAAGCTGGTGTTGCTGTCACTACACAGCACAAAGAACTCTGGGATACAGCATGCAGGGGCTAAGCAAAGCCATTAAATGCTGAATTCTTGCTTTTGGCCCCGACCTCATGGTTCTGAGGAATCCAATCTGATCTCCAGGTGGTTTACAGCTTCTTCTTTTGCATTTTTTAAAATCTTTTCCCAGGTAACCTGACTTGGATGTGAATCAGTTCTGAGTAGGGAAGTCCTATGAGCAACCACAGACAAAAATGGGTATTTGCCAGGGTCTTGCACTTTCTCTTCCTATTTACACTGCTTGGACCCAAGCACCAGCTAGCCTGGTGCAATCAGCTGAGCATGGTGTTACTATTCACACAACCTCCATAATTTCAGCAGCTCCTCCACTTTCCACGAGGAATATGGTGCACGTGGCTACTCACCATGCAAAACTCGGAGGGATCTGTGTGGAGTGTTGGTCCTGGGAGGGGAAACAGGGCTGACCCAAAATGCCTCAGCCACATCTGCTCCTGGGGAGGTTCTACCATAAGTTCATCCCTCCAAATGGGGCTTTGGGAAGAGAAAGGCAGTGAATGGATTCAGATCTGGGGAGTAGCTCCTATGAGGAGTGACAGCCCTGGAAAACCTCTCTGCTTTTCTATCAGTGTTTCTTAAATGCAAAGGTTGGCCATGGAAATGCTGCAATGTTTCATTTTGTTGGGTTTTTTTCTGAGTGTTCACCTGTTTCAGATCTGCTTTTCATCATGCTTCAGTTTCAGAAATTAACTTGAACTGAAGAAGAAGGTTATCCAAAAAGATTATATGGCCCCCAAATGAAGTAAGAAGTTTTATCTCCTGTCTAGCCAGAAGTTTCATTTTGACCCATTAATGAAAGTTTCTAGGATTGTTTCTTCCATTTCAGAGCTAAAACAAGTAAAATATTATCATTGGGCTAGACACAAACTAATATTCCCTCCCCAGCAGGACTGTAAGAACTACAGGAGAAGAAACATCAGCCAAGGTGATTAATTATTAGTATAATTATCAATATTGCTGTTGTAACAACTTTTTGCATGGACAAATCTTGGTGGTAAAGGTGGTAGGAGCTCCCTGGATGGGATCCAGTGGCGTGGACCTGTTTTCCTTCAGGGAATGTGACTGGGGGTGCCAAAATACCTGGTGGCTCCTCTACTCCATCTGCTTGGCTCCTGCACAGGACAGCAAGCAGACAGATAATGAAAAAAAGGGTCAGGGAGCTGGGGGAACAGAATGTCAGACCAAATATCTTGGACAGAAATGTGCAGGTTGTTCTGATCAACCCCTCTGAGAAACTGTCTGCTGAAAGACTTGGGCGCTTCTGTACCTCATAGTTCACACATCATAATTTATGTGCCTTGTCCAGCGTTTTTCCTTGTCATAATCGTATAAAGGGTCTTAGTTCACCAGTGGATCTGGATTCTGTGGTCATAGAAAATGCAAGGATAAGCCCTGTGCCTTAACAGAAGGAAAGCATGGCCCTGGAGCCATTTTTCCCATATGATTCTTCAGGGCTGGCCCTTAGTTCACCGCTGGCCAAAAAAACCCCACAAAGGCTCGTTTCTTTCTTCTTCTAGAGTTTCTCATTCCACCAAGGATGTGTTATTGTTTTAAACTGAACGGGAATTTAATCAGAAAGGAGTGACGCAGTGACTAGTCACCAGCTGAGCTCTGCAGAGCTCCGAGGGATGGGGCCAAGCCCCAGTCCAGCCTGCCAGGGCTCTCTTTTGGGTTTGGAAATCATTCCTGTTGCCTCCCGCGGACACTCCGTGCTCGTGGCAGCTGACTGAAGTAACGGGGGAGTGAAAATCCTTCACCTGCTGTGGCTCTCGGTCAGCTTCCCTCCCTGCCAAGTCCTGTCCTTGCTGGTAGCAGCCCGAAAAGGCCCAAAGCATCTTAAAACTGTGGCAGATGTTTTGTTTTAATAGGGGGGGAGGAGAGGGGGAGGAAGGGGAATCGGTGATAGGCGGTGAAGAAGAAAGGTGGGAGGAAAAACAACACAATGGAACCATCTCATCTGCCTTTATCCCTCCATTAGCTGCCACAGTAAGCAAGGGTGGTTCAGACTGGTTGAATTGGGAGGGAGGCTGTGCTGCTGAGCGGAAAACAAGCTGGAGGTGTTCACTGAGTACTTCCCACCGAGTTACAGCACTTAAACAAAAAAAAAAAAGAATCCAGAAAAGCCAGGAAGGTATCAAAATTTGACCCCAAACTAAACTCTGACCCATTTTGTGCCTCATTAATATCATCTCAATTTTCTATCCTGTTCTCATGCCTCTGAGTTCAACGTGAGATTTTGTTTTAAATGTCTCTGAAATATGCAGTTGTTCAGGTCAAGGGTTTTGCTTTGGCATTCACTTAACTATTCCTGGCTGTTCCTGTGCTACGGGAGGTCTGAGAGTATTTCCAGGTTTATCAGCAGCTTTTATTCTGGAAGTTGCTCCTCTAACCCCGCATTTTTGTGTGTGTTGCTGATAACCCATGTCTGAAATAATGGTGTGGCTCTGTGCCTCGTTGGGATCCACCTGGGTGTGAAAAAAATTATTTGCCAGAGGGGTCCAGTTTTGTCATCTCTGTTCCTACTGAGGAGGATTCTGAGTTAATGAAGATCTTTAGATGTAATGAAGCAAATCCTCGGTGAAATACCAGCGAGCTTCAGGCCCTGAGTCCTGCAGTGGGGATTATTTTGTCAAGAATTTTCCCCTCTCCTCTTATATTCTGCATTTCTCAGGTGTCTTTAAAGCAAAACCCAAACTGCTTCTTCTCCTCCGACCCCATCAAAATCTCTGAAGATGTCCCCTGGTTTTTCTTCAGCTGTGACGCTCCCAGGCCAACAGCAACATCAAAGAAATCTGCAGAGCTTCCCCAGTCAGCAGCAATGGAAAGGAAAGCTGGGATGCCAAGGTTGCTGTGGTACAGCAGGAAAGCAGGAAAGTTTCCTCCATCTGGTTAATGGAACTGTAGACAAATACAGCTAATGCAGGCTCCAAAAAACACTTCCAACAGATCTCCAGCTCACAGGACTCTTTTAGAAGCCACATTCATTGTGGAAATTTTTAAACAGAAAACAGGGATGCAGCCTCCTTGTTCTTGTGCGGAAGAAGAAACTTGCTGTTGAGAAACCCCACCTGCTTTCCATTTTTAGGACATTTTTCCATTTTTCTGAAAGACTGTGGACAATTGTCTAACTACATAAAAGATGTTTTATTTCCCTTTGATTAGAAAAAAAATGATATGCAGGATTTGTAACTTTTCTGAGGACAAAATGTGTGACGAGAATGAATGGCTCTTTTTTTTTTCATTAATATGTATGTCTTTGAGCTGAGCTTTTAGTGGAAAAACTGCTCTAAAGAAGTCTAAATGTGACTTGAAGTCTGATCCTCTGCTAACTTGGCAAATACCTGAGGATGAAGTATGGAGAAGAGCTAACCTATAAAGTATCCTGTATTTTAACAGCCTGTTTCTCCATTAGGAATTTTTAGACATCAATAGAACGAATTGTCCTGTATTGTATGTTACATGTCTGTGTGCTGTAAAAACATTAAGGGTTTTGTCAGCTTTCTGCCTTAACCCTTAAAGACGTTCCTGATGTCTGGTGCTGCAGCAAAGTCCTTGTCCTCTGGCTTTTTTTGGGATTTGCTGTTGATTTTATGGCTGTGTAGACACATTTTGTGTTTTCACCCCCAAGGAGATCCAGGTGCTGCTGGTGGATTTATCACCATTCCTGCTGTTATTTGCTTGTGAGCTCCTCCATGGACCTCGATGCTCTCAGATGAAGGAATCCATAAACATCAAGCAAAGAGACACCAAATTTTGTAATTCCAGCCTCAGCAGGGCAGGTTCTACAAGGCAGGGGCACCCTGCAAGGGTGAGCTCCAGATGGGCATTGCTTAGCTTGTGTCTCTGGTGACAAGAGCTGGTTGCTCTGACCAGACTTTGAACCTTCTCTCCAGGATTTTCGGCGCCATCTTCACTCCTTCCTGCTTTGTTCTGGGATGGGGTGACTCCCTGTGTGTCCTGCCTGCCCCAGGAAGCTCTGATAGCCCCTCCAGCAGCTCCCACTCACACAATGTTCACGTCGTCCTGGTTGCTTCCTGCACGCCTGACCTTGAGATAACCACTGTCCACTCCTTCCATGGGTATGGCCTCTCCAGCAGTTCCCACCGGGCAGGGACAGCTCCAGTTTGAAATGGACTAATTGTCCATGTCCTCCCCTTAATCCACAATAAATGCAAGGTAACTGCAGCTTCACTGAGCCAGAAGAACCCCCCAGGTCCCATCACTGTTACCCCAGGACCACGTTCGTGCAGGGCTGCACAGGACTGGACAGCACCTCAAGCTCAATCCTGCAAATGTATAAAAATATATGTATTTCCCCTGAAATATCTGTTTTTCAGTCTGGTTTCATGGTGGCCCTGCCTGCAAATGAACCAAAGTAAGAAACTCTTTCCTGCCCTTTCCTGGGGCCTAAGGCTTGCCAGTTCTTCCCAACTGCATATTGGGCTGCAGAGAAATTGCCCCCACTGAAATTAATTCTTTCTCCCTCTAAAATATTGTTTATAGCCCAGATCACCTCCAAGGTCTGACTCACACCTTGGCTGTGCAATTTGGGCAAGGGGGATGGTGGAGCAACACCATTGTGAAGATGCAGAAGGTGTTTCAGCTGTTCTTGTGTTCCAACAAATTACTCACTTTAATGATTCAATCAGTCACGACAACCTGCTGGGAGGAGCACAAGAGCACTTGGCTGGTCTAACCACCAACCCCACAGTCCTCAGACTTCAGCTGTGGACCACCAGGGCCGTAAGACGTGGAGAGAAGGGCTGTGGAATGATTGACGACTTTCCTCCCTATGGTGGACAACCAAAAACACGAAATCCTCGCCAGGCGTTAGTCCTCAAGAACGCAAGGAAAAAAACCAACCATCAAGTTGACAAGTGAGCAGGCATCCTAGCTGTACTTTTCGGTAGTTTTGTACAAAAAAACAACAAAAAAGGTGGTAATAGCACATGGATGGTGGACTCAGGGTGCTCCTCAAAAAAAAAGGCTCTGTGAACATTAGTTTAAAAAAAAATGTTGAGGCAAACCGAAGGACTCCGACATTTGTGCCAAGCCTTTAATAAGCGAGGGGTAGCAGCTGCAGGACTAACCAGGAAATCACCGAGCAGTTGGGGCTTGACCAGCTTGGGGAAGGTGTTTGTGAGGAGCTGGTGACGGAGCCCCGTGACGTAGGTGGTCCCTTCCAGCCCTGGGAATGGCCGTGGCTGCCTCCCAAGCCATCGGCACAGATGTATTTACGTTCCCTGCCACGGGATGTGGAGCAGCTCCGCAGGAGCTGGCAGGTTTTGTACCTGAAGTCCCACAGGCAACTCCCACACAGGTTTGAAGAGTTCATCCAAGCACTGAGAGGTGACAGAGGCAGCAAGGGCTGCAAACTTACCCGTGGGGAGGAATCCAGCACCGCAGCACCCCAACGACTCACGTCCCCTTCTCCTTTACCCCTTTTTTAGTGTTTTACCCCTGAACACGAGGAAATCTCTCTGTCTGCTAAGGGAGCATTTCGCAGAAGGATAAACAGGTCCTCCTTTCTCTCTCTTTGTGTTCCAACATGGGAGTTCACATCCTCTGCCTCTTCCTCTCCACTTCTGGCCCTCTGGAAGAGCAAAGCACACCCCAGGGACTGCACAACAAACAGAGCCGAGGGGCAGCCGAGGAGAACAAAGAGCCCTTCAGCCCTGTGAAAAGCTTGTCCTGGAAAAGGGACTCGATCCCAAGGCACTGCCGGTGAAGGGATTAAAAAAGCACCGGGAAAGTTGAACAAAGGCTAAGATAACGAGGCTTCAATGGTCCTCCCGTGCATGTCTCGGGCTTCATGCGTACGTGGGCTTCCATACATGTTTTGCCAGAAGGGAAAGATGAGCCTTGTTTATAAAAATTACAGGCTTGCATCCGAGTTTAACCCCGACCCTTTGAAGAGCAGCCTAAGCTTAGGAATTGCTTTGTGCTGGGCGAGCTGTTCCTCCGGGCGTGCAAGGGGGAAGCTGAAGATTTTCTCACTTAGCTGCTATCTGCTTTTGTCTCGCGGCATTCCAGAGAAAGCAAAGAGCTGCAGGACTCGCTGGGATTGCATCATTCCCATCCTGGCATCCAAACACCGGCTCCTTTTCCTGTGCCCTTCATGCTGCCAGGGCCCAGAGCCTTGAACCCACTTCTGCTACTTACCCTTGTACTTACCCCTGGTAGTTTTTCTCGTAACTACCCCTTGTAGCTATTTCTTGTAATTACTTTGGGTTGTCCTTGTACCTGCAGCTCTTGCTGGCTGTAGACAGATCATGTGATGCCTAGGATAAATATATTTATGTCTAAATGCCTAAACCATGCAGTGTAAGTGAATCTGTATATGTTATTTTTATATAAATATATGTATTAACGGTGCTGTTCCTCTTTAAGCCTGGGATAGGCCTTAATATATTTTATATTATATATTGCATGTGTCTGTGTATATATATATTTATTAGATAAACACCTAACTCTTCCATTCATTTTCAATGAGTCATCTGAGCATGTAAAAAATACACAGTGGTAGACAGAAATTCAACCCAAAATACCATAGAATTTCACAGGAAAAGCACAAATTGGAGGAGATGGGAAAGTGCGGCCCATAGGGGTGTCCTGGCTATATCCTGGGAAAACACAACTGTTCCGGGCAGAAGAGAAGGTGAAGGGTACTGTGGGCTATTGGTCTCTTGTCCTGAAGAAAAACAGTGCCAAACTGGGTTATTTTTTAATAGCTGAGATGTTAAGTACAAGGTATGAGATTCTAATTCCTCATCTGCATTTAATCTTGGGATATCACAAGGCAACAAAAATTAGCACCATGCTGTGCCTGGAATGGGAGCTCTCACCCAGGAACTTTGCTCTGGTACCCACCCACGGGAGTCTACCCCAGGCCTAAGGAGGGACAACTCCATTAAAATCCATTAAAGCTCCCAAATGACAGAAATTGAGTGCTGCAATATTGATCATTACCCTTTTCCTAGGAAAAACCCCTGCTGGGAGCACCCAAAAGTTTGCCCAATCTTGTATTGCTGCATCAGAGCACCCAGTACAGAAGACTCAAACCAGACAGTTGCATAAACGTGAATTTTCTTGCCCTGGCTCTGTTGTTACAGTTCTTGTGATTCACTGAGCGATTCCATTGGAGCCTGTAAATAACTACCCCCCCACCATTATTACCCTAATAATTCTCCTGAGATTGAAAATGTGTTTATTTTTACTCAGAGATTGTAAAACCACAGGAATAAAACAAGTTTAGGCTGCCAGCACTTTATTTAATTTCTCGTTCTTTTGCCGAAGCTCTGAGAATAACTTCTGTTTCCTGCCGAAGAAGGAAACAGTGTTTTCCTTGACTTACGTAAATATGACTTTCCCGCTCGGACATTTTCCCACTGCTGGAAATAGGCAGGAATCTTCCCAGTGCCTGGAGTTTGCAGCCCGTGTGGAAGAGTTTGCTCTCCACCCAGTTCACCCCAGGCTGGCTTGGGGGGGTGGTTGGAGTTTCCTGGGATGGAGGTTAAATCCTGATGGATTTTGACCTCAAGGCGACGCTCCTGCATGTTCAATTTTTTTTTCATCTGTGATTTAAGCCACTTGGCCAAACGTATAATCAAGACTTCCCTTACCAAGAAGGACTGCAGCAAGAACAGAGGGAGCAAAATATAGGCTTGGCTTGTAATGGGAGCGTGTGAATGTGGGATGGGAAGCGCAAAGGGAAGCACAGGGAGGCAGGGACACGGCGCAAATCTGCACGGACATCGGGAGCCTTTCCTCTGGCTCGTGTATAATCAGAGGATAATATCCAGTTGGGAGAACGTGGGGCAGCATTTCCAGCAAAGGACACAGCCAGTGCCTGGAGCTCCTCTGCATGTTTATTACATCACCATAATGACAGAGAGAAAGGCAAGAGGTTGGCGTTACGAGCGGCTGTCGCTGCTCCTGTGTGGAGCACTGCTGGGAACGTGCCTGGCTCGGCTGGCCCTTGGAGAGCACATCAGTGATTATTGAGGGCTTAGGAAAACAGGCCTGGGAAAAGGCTTTGAAATCCTGGCTAGGGTGAGCATCTCAGACCCAGTGAGTGCCCAGAGGAGGGCAAGAAGTGGCTCCATCGCAGCTGGATGGTGCTCACAGAAAGGAAAGGGTTCCTGGTGCAAAATCAGCCTTTCTCTGAGCCTTCAGCAAGGTGCCAGGGCTGGAAGCTGAACCCAGATAAAATCAGTGCAAACAGGAGGTGGAAATGTTAAAGTCTGACCCCTTCTAATGTAAAGACTGCTCAGGGAGGCAAAATGCTCCTGGGGGCGTTTAGGCTGGGGCTTCTTCTCCAAGACATACTCTAATGCAATCAGGGAATTACAGGCTTGATGCAAAGATTATACAATTTAATTATCTAGCCTGCCTTATGGAAGAGGCCGGGGAAGATAACATTTCTGCCAGACCTTTAATCAATGATGTGCCCATTGCAAAAGCACCGAATGATTTGGGGCTCCCTCGGTTTCCATGGGTCCTGCTGCAGGAAGTCTGACTTTCCCAGGGGAGGGGACAGCTGCGTTTGGGAAATCCAGCATCTTCCAAGGTCTCTCCCCCTATCTACCCAGATGTTAGGCCACTGAAATTGCTGTTCACTTCTGAAAATGGTGTTCCCGTCATTGCACAAAAATATGAACTCCAGATCTAGAAAACTTAAGCCCCTAGGAACCCTTAAATCTCCACTTTTTTTTATAAAGACAATGACTTTCCTATAGTTTGGCTCTTCCATCCAAAGATTTCCCAGAGTGCTCTGCCCATAAATGAATCTTTTCACCTGAGGAAGACATCTATCAGCTTCCCCACCAGGGCCATTTCTCTTCTCACTGTACTCCCAGCTATCTTGCTGTTCTTTATCTACTTATCTTTTTTTTTTCCCTTTCCTTTCTATTACTGCTGAGGTGATGGCAATTCCCTGTAACAATATAATCCTGTGTAATTTATCACGATAAGTCTGTGCAATGGAGTCCCTGTTAACTCTAAAGAAAAATTTACAGGCAGGAAAAATCAGAGTAAGCCACAGAGAACTTGCCCAGCTGAAGGGCTGCCGGGGAAAAGCTCGCCTGCTGCTGATAATCAGGGCAATGTATCGCTGCTGTGGTCTACTCATAACCCTTGAAATGAGGTTTTAATTCCTGAAGTCTTGCACAAACAAAAGAGTTGCAGAGAGAGAGAGAGAGACTGGGGAGGGGGAGAGGAGCGGTGACCTTTGCAAGTGAACTCGTAAGGAAACAACAACGTGCCTCAGCCTTAGCCTGATCTTTTTTTTTTTTTTCTTTTTGGTATTTTTTTTCCCCTCAGAATGAATTTGGCTGTTGGAAACCCAGAAGCACTGGCTGTCAGACACCAGCCAGATCCTGCGTGCTTTGTTATTCCGGTGCTTGATCCCAGATGAGGCCAAGTCACACTCAGATTTTAGATATGACAACTGGGTCTGGGTCCTGATTGCTCTGGACTGTATTTCTGGCTGGCACCCCAGAAAAATAGGAGGAGGCCGAGGTGATGAGTAGGTTTAATCACTGGAGTAAACCTCATCCACTTTGAGCCTGACATCCTTGTGCACGCACCACTTTCTCTGCGGGATCAACTCTGTCCAGAAGAGCACAGATTAAGTCACCCAGAAGGAATAACGATGAGGAATGAGGCCAGTTATCCCATATATTATGTATAGGACATATGTCATACACCATTCATGCAGTATCATGATGAACACTTTTCTTTTTAATGGTGATGATTCACGAAAAAATAATTTTACAGCCCCGATGATTTCCCAACCCCTCTGTATCTTCTTCAGCTCCTTCCTCTGGTTTTCTCTTGCTCAGGAAAATGTGCAAAACTGTGGTGGGCTGAGGCTCCAATCTGGGGGTTGTTTTCCCATCATTTTGCTTTTGCCACCTTCCAAAAAGCCATTTATGTCTCCCCTGCTCCCTTTTGTCTGGGGTGAGCTGTTGCCCAACAATCCCCCCACCTCCTCAGCAGAAACCACCGTTTGCCACTCTCATCATTGTGTGAGATCCCGCACTTCTGGGAGCAAACAACAAAAAACACCCAAGTTGCCCTCTCTGGCTCCAAACTTTCCCCCCCTCTGTCAGCTCCCTGACTCCACAGAGAGCACTCCCATTTCAGCCCTCGCTGGAGCTCCTCGGGGTAAGATTGCAAGCGCCAGGGAAAGACACATGTTTCCCATTACATGCCTAAGTCTTCACAGAGTCCTGGTGACAAGAGATCTTACAAAATAGCACTCGGTGGAGAGGGGCCGCAGGTGGGGGACGGACTGCCTGCTTGCAGGGGCAGATGCACAGGAGGGAAGCCCGTTATGGATAAAATAGAGGGGATGGAGAGAGAATAATAGAAAAAAGAAAAAGAAAGGCAGGGGATTATTTTAGCAGAAATAAACAAAAATAATTGACTTAATAAAATCCTCTCCCGAGCTGGCCAGGTCTGGGGATATATTGTTCCCAGCATTTATTCAAATATGTGCTATGTCATGGCGAGGAAAGAAAACACCCATCACCTCTGTTTATATAAATTACTTGATTTAACCCCAAAGTCATCCTCAGTGCTGCTCTCACACACCACTGTCCTGCTCCCTCGCCCTCCTGGAAGCACCCCCTTGTTTCCAGGGTTGTGTTACAATCCCATTTGTTCCTCCCTGTAAAACTGGCTTATTACGTGGCTCTTCCCACCCCTGCTGTTCCGACAGAGTACCCAATTTCGCATTTGCTTATGACACACCGTGATCCGAGCAATATAAATATCGTGGCTGGTCTGGTGTTAATCATCCCGTGCCTGGCTGATGGGAGAGCAATTGAAACTGCTCTGCAGGTTTTTCATAGCATCAGTTTCACTAATTTTTACCGAAATACATCCACATTTGAATGACATGTTTATTGGGACTTCTTCTGCCGTCAAAGAGAGTTATTGTGGGCACGGGTGAAATGCATTCAGCCTTTCTATTCTGCAAGCCGTGGTTCAATGCCAGACCAGGGCCGAGCTGGGTTTGAAAAGCCTTTCTATAAAATCTCCTTCGTGTGTCACCAGGACAGGCTGGCTAAAGCGTTTACCAGCTTAATATATTAGCCTAATACATTAGCTCTTAGCCTAATATTAAAATAACAATAACTGCCAGAGGTACAAACGTTGCGGCCAAGCGGAGAGCGCCTGGAAAACGCAGCCCTCGGAGGGAGCGGGTCATCAGCCAAGAGAAATAAATTACCTTCGGCTCCCAGCACACCAGCTGTGTCTAAATCAGCTTAAACTTACGCTGTCCGCGGGCTGGTTTTATCTCCTTGGAAGCGGAGGAGGGTTTGCGGTGTTCGGCTGTCGGGGGCTCCTCTTTGGGCAATCACCTGCTGGGTCAGGAAGCTTTGGCCCCCCGGCTCTGCCAGTCCTATCTCCCGAGGAAAGCTGGCTCCTCTTTTCTCTTTTCTGCCCCATATCAGATCCTAAAGGACTGGGTGGTTGCTGTGCATGGCACTCTGCTCTCCTCCAGTTCCGGCACCGCTTCCCTGGGCAGCTGCTGATGCTCCTGAGGTGGGATGTGGGGAATTTTCATTTGGGAAGTGGAGTCAGTGCAAAGATCCTTTTCTTTGCTGGTTTATGCAGCCTAAGCATGGGCTGCCATGGAGAGCTGGTGTTTAGATGGGCTCCATCGGAAGAGGGGCTCCCGGCGCTTTCCCACCGGGATGGTTTTATTCGGCACATTAGCACCTCCATGCCAGATCCTCCTCACTCAGGACAGGGTTTGATTCCTTTTCCTGCCCTTGGGAGTCATGGAAAGCAGAAAATAACACAAATTCAGGTCCGCTGGGGACACAAAACTTGGCGAGGGTTGTGCAAAACACGTTGGAGACACAAATCTGTCCTGGGAGCAAGCACAGCCCCGACCCCCAAAAAACCACTGCTCCACCTCGCCATAAAATGCTCTGCTGCTTCTGCAGGGCATAAGGGGATTTCACCTCCAGCTCAGGGTTTTGTTGGGAATTTGTGAGTCTGCAACCCTTTGCTTTGCAGTAGATCAGCTGGTTTTTTTGGGGGGAGGAAGAAAAATCACACCAATGCAAAGCCCAGAGATCTACGGAGCTAATTCGGCTGTTGTCGTGAACCTGCCTCTCCTCCAATGCAAAACTGAATAAATAGAAACCAACTGAGAGGAATTAAAGTTTCAAAGTGCACCTTTGTGTATAAAAGAAGCTGGGATGCCAGGCTTTCTTTTGTCCCTAATTTGCAAACTCCTCATTTCGTAGGGAATACCCTGTTCCAGCGAAGGAGGCCAGGACAATAATAGCCACAAAGCTTCCACAGAGCTGATCCAGACAATTAAATGACATGTAGACTTCCAAAATGATGAGAAATAACTTCTTTCCATCTTTGAGATCTCAGTTCGTTGCTGCCACCAAAATGTGGTGAATCAAAACCTGAAATAACTGTTGCTGGGGATATTTTTGTCAAAACTTTGCACAACTACAGGCAAAACCCCAAAGATGGCTGCATGCAAAATACAAATGGATTTATGCATTATAAACCACTCCAGATCAAGTATAGAAGAATTGTTCAGAAAGATTCAAGAGCACTTATTTTCGTGGTTGGGTGGGCTTTTTTTTTCCAAGAACACAATATTTCTTAGTTTAAAACATGGCTATATTTCCCAGACCTCAAACTTGAAATGGAACTGGAGTTCTGATTAAAAGTGATGTGAAAGGAAAATGTTCAATTGGATAATGCACTATTAATGTTTTTCTTAAGGGTGTAATGCAGGGCACATTTTTACAGGCTTGTCTTTTTGGGTTTTGCTCCCTTTTCTGCAAGTCTATTGTTAGAGGGAGTGACAGCAGAAAGGGGCTGTACAAGGTTTAAATATGGACAGGAAATTTCCCACATGAGGACAGGCAGAAAAATCTGCTGAGGCATCACAACGCAGCCCTGCTCTCCGGGAAGTGAGTGTGAGACCAACACCTTTCAAAGCTTCCACATAGGAAGAGAGCTCGTGTCTTGTCCCACAACTGGGCACAATCCAACACTGGGGGATCAAATAATTTTAAATACCTTTTTTTTTTTTT
>VYZT01013905.1:23092-73329 GCA_013400735.1 Pomatostomus ruficeps
CCCCCCCCCCCCCTTTCTCTACTTAAGCAAAAATAGCTGCTCATAAATACAGCCAAATTGAGAGAAAACGTCCTGAGGCAAACTGGAAGCTCATTACGGGTCCTGCGCTGGCGGTGTTTGCGTTAGGCTCCCATTAAAGGCCGATGTGTGTTTTTGGGAGGCTGCAGGCAGGCAGGCCGCTCTCTCCCAGAGCCCCTGGCTGCTGCAGAGGTGCCAGCCTGTCGAGGCTGTCCTGCTATGTGCTAATATCTGCTCCCAGTGAGGGCTGCCGGCTGCTGCATTAGTTTAAGCGTTAATCCACGCTGCCCCGGACTGATTTGAGTGGAGACCTGCTCTGCAAGGGAGCTGCTTTCCATGTCTTTCCCCTGAACAGTTAATCCACCTGCTCAGTGCCCAGCCTGGCTGCTTCTGCAGAGCTCCATTGCAAGATAAGGCTTGCATGGCTCAGTGCCTCCAGAAAACTTGCCTTCTTTATTCAAATCCTCCTCCAAGAGCTCAGCCAGGCAATTGTCTTCCTATTTTCATGCCGGTTCAGGCAGGGAGCAGGCAGGCACACAGGGATTTGAATATTTTGTCCATAATGAATAAAACTGAAGATGCAACCCAGTGTTTAGCATCCCTTCCCTCACCCCTCCGGCCTGGCAGCACACGAGTGGAAAGTCTCCTGCAGCCTTTTGTTCAGCTCACATTCACTGGTGTCCCTGCAGTTATTCACTCTCAGCCCGGGGTGCTGCTCTGTGCTCTCTGCAAGGTCACATCTGCGTTCATCTCTGCTGGAACGACAGCTGCAGTGCAAGAATTCAGCACAGAGGTAACTTCCAGTTCCTTGGTAGCTCCTTTGGAATGCTGAGCTGGTTAGAGACAGCGGTGCTGTGTGAGTTTTAAGGTGCCTGTTGATATCTGAGTAGAGGCTCCCTAGAACAGAGGCCAGACAAGATTAAGAGAATAAGCTGGGTATTTATTGAAGGGCCTTCAATAGGGACACCTCAGGCAGACAAAAGCCCTTTCCGGGAGAGGCTACACCCGAGATGCACCCCGAGTCACCAGTTTTTTACACTTTTATAAGTTTTGATCAATTTACATATCAGCGTTAATTCTCCAACTACAATTTCAGTTAATGATGTAATTTACCCCAAGTCTGTCCCCACTTTTAGAGGTTTAGTTTCCATATTTCGGGGCCTGGGACAACGAGGTGTCCTTGAGTCCAGGCCTGGAGAGGATTTGTTCTGTCTGACCAGAATGGGAGAACAGGAGCTCACAGACTGTATGGAGTTTTAGAGTTACACTAAAGCAGTACAGGGTCTGAAAAATATAGAAGCTAAATCTTAAGGCATCACTGTCAATCCATGCAGAACCTTCTTTCCATGACTTAACCCTGCAGCTTCACATCACCCCAAAAATTCACTGCCAAACCTTGACGATTTTTGTTGTATCCACTCAACCCTAACCCATGGTGGCCGCATTCACCTGCCTAACAGTGTCACACTTAATTTATACCAAGTGCAAAGTGATTTATCCCACCCCACACAAGCCTGGAAACGTTGCCCACCCTCAGCACTGCTTGGTGAAACTCATCTTGCACATTGGAAGTCATTAATGTTCGCTTTTAAAAGAGGCCTTTTCTGCAGCCACAGAAAACCCCACAGGGAGGGGTTATCTGCTGTCCAGGGGTGCCCAGAGTTCAGAAGCACCCCCAGGTCTGGCAGATAAGGTGCCTGACCTAAGAAGGCTGAAGGAGGGTGAATGCTGTCAAATCTTTATTCTCCCAGGGCCTGGAAGGTGGAGGGGTTAAGACCTGATAAGGAATCTCCTCCAGAAGAGCATCAGATTAAATCTGACCTACAAGCAGAAGGTGCTCCTGCTTAATTGCTTGTACAGAGGAAAATTGGTCCCCAGCTGGTCCCTTACCCACTGATTCTGTGTTAACTTGAAGCCTTTCTTATGTTCTTGTAGGGGAAGCAAAAATCTGAGCAAGTTTTCAACCGAGAAGCATTATTTGCGAGGAAACCCCATGAAAAGTTAACCAGGGGATTCAGCTCTGGGAAAAAATGGCACAATTTAATAAGAAAAAGCTTTTTCTTTTTGATAAATAAAAGGAAAGGGATATGGAGCATGGGAACACAGAAGCAGTTATTAATGAAAACCAAGGGAAGTATTAACATATTTTTAACAGTGAGGCCAATGAGCTGGTGGGACAGCTGGCCAAGGGATGTGGTAAATCCCATTTAATCTGGCACCTTCACATCGAGCCTGGATTTCTTCCTAAAGGACTTGCAGTGCCTTGGCCATAGGCTACAGGGCAAAATCTAAGAGCTGCTGGATGATTCCTGAGCAGGGGCTGGAGCATCATTAATTTGTGGATGATCAGTGTTGGTGACTCTCAGATGGGTGAGTTGGAAATGCCACGTCTAAGAGGCCCAGACTCCCCCAGATCCATCCAAGGGGATGCTCAGGCTGGCCCTGCTGAAAAGAATTCCCTCTCCTGAATTAGGCAGTGTTTTTTCAGCTGCAACCATCTCATCATTTACAAGCAAAACTTTCATAGACTTTTTCTGGGTTTTATTGTTTTCCCATGGAAAGAAATACCTTGTAAAGAAAGAAAGAAAAAAATTCCCATTTTTTGTTTTAAATAAAAGCTTCAATGGGCTTTTCTCTCCCTCCTCTAAGCCTTGGTACTTATTTTGCCTTTAATTTAAGCAAGGCTTATATCAGCTGATGTTACACTTGTGCTTACTTGACTTGAGGTAAACACGGCTAATCCTGCTTAAAAATGAACTAAGAATATCTACGCAGTTTAATGAAATGGATTAAAATTTTACCTCATATTAAACATTAACAACTTTTCTTGTTCAGACAAGCCCTGGGAGGCTGGAGCACTGTTATTAATTTGCCTTCAACATCACTAAAATTTCTTTGAAAATAAGCAAATTACGCGCTTGTGCAGAGGGCAGATCCCTTTGAAAGGATGGTGCTCACAGGAGATCTGGCTCCCTTTCTTCTTTGGATAAAAAGAGTGTTTCTTTTCTCTTTTTAGATTTTATTCTCTTTTTCATATTTTATTTTCTTTCTGAGTTCCTTATTGGAACAGCACTATTCTTTCTGTTCCATTTGTGATGTTTCTCCAGGGGAAAGATCAGCCTAGCAAGAATTAAATGCTCCTTTATTTAATTTATATCCCAGGCTGACCTCAGCTCACATGCGCTCACACCACACACCTGGAAATGGAGATGTCAAAGCGGGGTGGGAAAGCCCACAGTTCACACCAGTTCCTGTACAAGTGAAGTGATGGGTTTGTTTCAATTCATTCAGGTCGGAAAGAGAAGTCATATTTTATTGAAGTTTTGGTGTATTTTGAACCATTTCAAAGACTTCAGGAGCAAGTCTGAATCCACCACAATTCCCATTTATCCCATCCGTGGATGTGTGTGTATGCACAGTTTGGTGTTTTGGTGGTTCAGTTCCTCAACTTTCTGCTGACACGTGGAAACACTAAAAGGTGTTTTTCTTAAATAATAGCCCCATTGTTCCTGCTGGCTATGAACCCTCTGCACGGAGTGAGATCAAACCCTGTGGAGTTCATGCCTTCACACACCGCAGGGGCTCAGCCCTTTGCCACCAGTGCTGAGTTACCCGGCAGCCTCGCACTTCACGTGTTCCAAAATGCAGCGCTGAGAATCACCTGATGAGAAATGAAAAAATTAAAAAATAAAGAAGCCAAGACGGTTATTTTCTGGGTTCAAGACCAGAATTAAACGCTCCACGAGGCAGCAGCACTATATATTAAAAGCAGCGTTGCCTGCGAGGTGCCGCCGCGGTGGCACTCGGCGGCTCTGGCAGGGCAGGAACTCGCAGAACAAGACTTTCTAAGGAAACTGGGAGAAGTTCCCGGTGAGTTCGCTCCCTTCTAGCTACAGATAGGATGAGGCGGGGATTCATCACAACCAGTCGGGTCGTTATTACCCAAACACACACATAGGTGTAGTCTGTGCCCCGAGGGAATTGTAACTCGAGACAAGCTAACGCAGGCACTCCTGCGCCGGCTGGTGCCAGTGGGGGTGGCGTGCAAAGGTGATAATTGAAAGTTGTTGGGTTTTGGGGTTTGTTTGTGTGCCTGTTTCCCCCTCCTGCTGAGTCAACAGGAGGTTGTTTTCTACCTTCTGCTTCCTTCAGTGAAGGTGACAACTTCTGTTCGGTTTTGCTTGGTAATCCAAGCAGTCAGGGCTGTGCCCGGAGCATCGCCCAGGGAACAAGGGTAGGAAGGTCTGGAGGAGACGGGCAGCAGCTCCTGTCTGTGGGCAGGTGTACAGACCATGTTTACAGAAGCCAGGAGGAAAGTGATTCACTTCATTCCTAAAAATCTGAACCTCTGATCAGGTGTCCAGAGGAAAAGGTAAACACCAGGGAGGAATCGCTTGCCTTTCAAGAGGAGAATGGTGGATGAAGGCAGCTGGTGTGTCAAGGCAAAGATGGGGGGGAAATGCAGCTGAAGTGGGGTGCTGGCTCCAGGAACAGCTGTGCTGCACCCCAGCCAGGGATGTGGGCTTGACATCAGCCCTCCTGTGCAGCAGGACCTCAGCCCACCACGTCCTCTGGCTCCACGGCTGAAAGTGGGTTTTGGCTTTACAAAGAGCTGGGTGAAACCTTCGGACACCCAAAACAAGGCAGGCTTAGAGCATGAGAAAAACAGGTCTCTGCTTGTGGGGCGAATCTCCTCCCTCCCCCTCCCTTGATTGAGAGCTTCATATCCGAAAATCATTGAGCAGAAGTACAATAGCTCCAGCCTCTGCAGGCTGCCAAGGCATTCTTGCTGAGTGAAGCTGTTTAGGTACACCCGAGACATGGCCGGACCTGGGGCTTGCGTAAACCTCCCTTCCCCTGGAACAAAAGACCTGCTCCCATGGCAGTCAGGTGCGAAGCCCTGCCTTTGAAAACGTGTTCAACCGGTCTCGGTGCAAAAAGAGACAGGTCTGACCAGAATGCCCCCTTCAGAGAGAGGCTCTGCCAGCTAGGCATCAAAGGCAGACGGCTGGGTGCTCCACAGCCCCTGATTAGCATCAGCATCAGCATGAGCAGAGCGCGGGGTTTGCAGCACCAAAGGCCACAGGCAGCAGCAGCCCCGGGCTCCAGCAGCACGTCTTGTTTGCATGAGTGCATCTGGGTTTGCACGCCCGTCTGCCTCTCCGGGAGAGCTGCAGAGAGAGGCAGCGGGCGATCCCCAACGTCTGCCGGCTGCTCAGAATCCCAGCAGGAAGATGCAGGGAGGACCAAACAGCCCAGCAGTGCAAGGTGCAGGCTCCAGCTGCACCTGCAGACACGGCAGGATGTGGTGGACTCAGGATCACAGTGCTCTCATGGGTTGGGGTTTGGGTTTGGGTTTGGGTTTTTTTCCATTTCACCTATTTTTTTTTCTCTTCTTTCCTGCCCCTCAGGAAGCACTAGGTACACCCTGTCACTGTACTCATGGTTTGTGGTACCTACAACTCTGCTTCTTTGGCTTTCACTTCTCTGTGAGGTTTCACTGAAATGCTCATTTAAAATCGGACCTTATTGCTCCTGTAGCACGGAAACCTTCCTCTGTGCTTGGCTAGCCCAGAAAGGTCCCCGTGGATCTTGCCTTTTCCTACCCATGCTCCCAGAAAGTTCCCCGTGGATCTTGCCTTTTCCTACCCATGCTCCCAGAAACGATCACTTCTCTTACTCCCCAGATTCCCCAGAATCACCCCAAGCAGTGAGTAGGGTTGAGCCCCAGCAAAGCTGCACCCACCCCCCACCCAGCTGTTGTACAAAGCTGCCCTCACCCTCCCAGGATGGGATGGGATGGAATGGGACAGCACCGGAGAGGCGGGCAGGAAGCAGAGGAGGAAGCGATCATGGCTCAGCCACAAATAGGACTTGGCACTGCTGATGCTCTACCCCACGCTAGAGTTCAGCCCTGCTGCCTTCCATAGGTTTATCCACGGCCTTTTCTCCCTCTCCCCAGCCTGACCCACACATCCTGAGTGAGATCCCGTGACTCGCCGGCCCCACTGCCCTGCCCGGGCTCTCATCATCTCCTGTGCGCTTCCCCTCTGACCCTCCTCTTTCACCCAGACATCTGCATTCCTGTTTTTTCCCAAGTAGCTGGGGTTAAGATGCAAGCAAACACTTTTCTCAGCTCAGTGCTTGCCTCACTGGGGCTGGCTCTGCACGTGGAGGGCTCGAGGCAGACGTGGCAGTGTTTCCTTCTCCCGTGGGGGTTACTTACACCCAGGCAAAGTAATTTGGAGATAAACTGGGGATTAAGAGCCTGTCCTAGCAGCCATTGCCCCGAAGCTGAGGTCTCACCTCTGCAGCACACTCAGCCCCCAAACACTCAGGCTCAGATCACACGTGGCACCACGAGAACTCCCTTTGCATTTAGGACAGGTGCGGGTTTACGAAGTTTTTCCACGCGTAATAAAATTTTACTTCTAATTAGGATAATAATAGCAAGTGCTAGCTCAGTTCTGCCGGCTTAATTTCCACCTGCTCTTTCATTGCAGTTTGATGTGGTATTTGCTTCCTGTCATGCATTCTTGCATATTATTTCTGTGCCGTGTTATCTCGCTGATGTGGTTCGCGCAAGGAGTGGTCGAAACGCGGCTCTGACCGTGTGTCACCACCAACAAGTTCATTTGCTTCTGTGGGAGGAGGAAAATAACAATAATAAAAAAAATAAAAATAAAAATTAAAAAAAATCCAGGCTGGCTCATAACTGCGTGCTGTGCACATGTGCTACTCTGAGCACATGTTGTTGTGGGAGATTTTTTTCTTTTCTTCTTTTCCCCCACACCTTCCACCCACATCTGCAACCCAGCAAGCTGCAAGGTTTTGGTTCAAAGTGTCTGCTTTTCGTGGGAAAGGTGTTTGTGCAGAGCATAGCTGGGAACCCTCCTAGGCAGGGGCTGTCCAGGACAACCAGGAGCTGGGCTGTGGCTCTTATTTTACTTCAATAATATTTCTTTAAAGCTTATAAGATTGCTAAAGAAAAATGGATGCCTTCAGTAAAATGGGATTTGCTTAAAGACTGGGCATAGCAAAGAGAAAATCAAAGCAAAGCCAGAAGTGTCCCCAGCCAGGAGCTGGTGGGACCTTCTCATCCCTCCCATCAAAAGTGGCATCTGGTCCTTTTTATCCAGCTCCTGGATCATCACATCCCAAAGAGTCACTCAAAATCCACATCACATCCCCAAACTGTCCCCATGGGTGAGGACCCTGCTCCTCTGGCCAGGAAAGGGCACCCAAAGACAGAATGCAACATGCACTGGGATGTTTAGTTGTGTTATGAGCTTTTATTTAAAAAGCACATTTATACAGCAATAATTTCGCAGATACAAACTTCAATTTTGTATTCTACAAAAGTCTTTGAATATTCTTCTCTTTACAAAATGGAACATTACAAAAATACAGACAATTTAATATGGTTTTTTTTATACAAATGTCTCTAATTGTAGTTATTTTCATTAAAATATTACTACCACAGAACTACAATATTTTAGTCGACTATAAAAAAATTAATTCAATGCTTTTTTAAGCAGCAAAATGTAAATAACACAGGTCAGGACACAGTTTATAGTCATAGTGGATATATCTAAAATTGTTTCAGAAATAATATTTTACATAGTTAATTTTTAAGGTTTTATACATTATTTATATAATATTTATAATATAAAAAAAATCATAGCTTGCTATAAGTTGAAATGATAGGACGGATTCTGTGAGAAGGATGTGCAAATGGCCGTTCTGCGTGTTCTGCGGGATCCCTTTGCAAACGCGCTTCGTGAAAGGGCTGCAAACCAAGCACCTGTGGCTTCTGGGCAAAAAAAAATTCATCATCACACCCGAGAGAGGCACAGCTGATTTCCCACCGGAGTGACCCAGCCGAGCACAGGACCTGGTACTGCCATGGCGCACCCTGGGGTGCCCCAGGGAGGAGGAGGAGGAGGAGAGGAGGAGGGGATGCACAAACCGACTGACACCCAGGCCGGGACGTGCCGCCCAGCAGCCCGTCCCAAAACTGCAGAATAAAAGTTTCCCCGGGACTCAGCCCCGGGGTCGTAGGGCGAACGAGTCTTCGGCAGGGCCGCCGCTCCCCACGCGCCAACTGCCGGCTCCCGCGGACGGGCGGGCGCACGGAAAACCTGCTGGGATCTTTTTGGGGGGAAAGGGGATGGCCGGGAAGTGGAGGATGCTCTTTTCCTGAAGGGCCATGTGTGGGGGGCTCAGGTTGGGATGAGCCCTTGCCAGGGAGCGAGCGGGGAGGAAGAAATGTGGCTTCTCTGCACGGAGGAAGGAGCTCTCCGGCCTCACTGCGCGTCTCGGGGCCGCTCGTTAAAGGCGTGTAGTGTGAGCAGAGAGAACAGAGACCCTCCGGAGATCTTGGACTGGGCAAGCTTCTTCTAAGTTAAGTCACAGTATGGAAGAGAGGAGGCAAAAATAAACTAGGATCAAAAAAGAGAAAAAAGCAACTCTTACAAGCCAATCCCAGATCTTGACTCAGTGCTGTTGCTCATACATAGTGCTATACAATTTAGTCGTGAGTTGGTTTTTTTTTTTCTCTCGCAGGCATCGGAAATCTTCGTAGTCAGAAAAAAACCTAGGATGGCCAGCTTCCCAAAAATCCCTTAGTGTTCGTCGGGCTAGGAACAATTTGGCGTTCACTACAACATGAACACTCAAACCAATTGCACATCCAGAACTCCGGCACCTCTCTTTGTTTGTTCGGCTTTTTGTGTTGTGTGGTTTTGTTTTTTTTTCCTTTCTCATTGTCACCTTTGCCTTTGTTGACCACCACCACCCCTTTCATCCAAATGTCGCAAGTTGAAAAGACCACAGAGTAAGACTTTACTGGTCGGGCAAGAAAGTCTCTCCCTACATTCTACTGTCTGATGAGATTTGAGAGCAGCAGGTAGTTGCTGTCAGCAGTCACTTTTTTTTTTGAAAAAAAAAAAAAAAAGTTTAAAATACAACACCCATCCGATTCCTCGAAGTTCTACACCATGTTGTGATGGTTATTCCTCTCAATGATGTCCACAGGTGAAAGGATCTCCTTCCGGATGGGAGGTGGAGGCAGGCAAGTCTTTGTCTTGGGCTTGAAGAGATCTGAGACGTAAAACACCTGTAGGAATAAGAGGAAAAGGCAAACTTAGGCACAGTGGGTGATGCTTTGTTCGAAAAGCTGGTCTACAGAATACATACACATGTTTAAGCTGCAAAAATAGCACTTTTTGAATGCCTGCCCGTAACAGCTGTGAAATCCCAAGCGCCTGCTACCACCTTTCTGTAAAGCAGAGAAAAAGGCTCAGCCCTCACAAAACTGCAAAAACACAAGAGGACAACTTAATTTCTCACTGCGTAATCACCGAGTGCAACACCCAGACCTCTGCAGAACGGGTTGAAAAGCCAGGAAACAGATCCATGGCCTGCACTCCTATAAAATAACAAAGGTCTCCAAAGGGCTGGCCTGACTCATCCTGACTGGTTTCAGGGATGGAGTCGGTGTGAAACAATTCACTGAGCCAGACATCAAGTGGCAATTAAAAGCTTTCAAACTAAAGCTGTGTTAAAAGCTATCAGCAGTGAGTCAATGGTGAGCCATGCTCCTCATGCCCCACCAGGCACCAGCGCAGAGCTGGGGTCTGATGGAAGCCAAAGGCTAAGGAGAGGAGGAGATATTCCTGACTCCTTCTTCCTAAATATCCCGTGATGTAACCCCACTCCCGGATGTGAAAACGCCAGTGCCTGGCAATTTCGGAAGGCAGCAACACAATAAGAAACAAAATGCTGGGAGGAAACTTCCACATCCTCCTCTGGCAGTGGCCACATGAAGCTTATCAGCCCTCCAGGACCAAGGCACTTTCACCCTTGCCAGACCTCAGCCCCGTGCCAGAAGGGAAGAGAGTCAGACAGCACAGATCCTCTGGGCAGAGCAAGAAGTGGCAAGGATTCATCATTTTGTCACCTGGCACCACAGCCCCGAACTTCCGTCCTGCCACTGACTGCCCCTTCCAGCCCAAATTTGCCAGCTCATCTCAGAAATCCTTAAACTCCAACAATCCAAACTAAAGCCATGGGTTTGCTGAGCTGAAATCCCAGCATGAGCAGCACATGGCTGTAGGAATCAGCAGTGCATTTGTGTCTTCTCCCACAGTACTCAAATGCAACATTTAAGCAACCAGATAAATCAGGGGAAAAAATAATCCCAAGGTGCTCAGAGGAATAATATTAGATTACTCTTTCCAGCCTGGGTAACACGGGGAGGAAGTAAAGGTTTTCCCCATCTGCATCTCCACATTTTCGAGCTACCCAGAGCCCTGAGCAGCAGGTCGAGTTGTCCTTGGAAATAACTTTTGCAAGCCCCTATCAGCACAGCAGATAAGCTCAGGCTGGACAGACAGCAAAGCTGCTGTAAGCAGCAATTTACTCCTCCAGTTGTAACCAGGGATGCAGGAAGCTGAGCTGGTGTTGCTTGGCTTTTATTGCTCTGTGGAAGAGCAGGGAAGGAGCTGATTTACGGAACGGTTCTTTTCTTGGTGTATATGCTGGTGTCTGGCTGGTTGGTGGTATAACAGATCTGATAATGTTGTTTATGGGGCATCCAAGAGGCAGCATTTGTACCTTTGGGTAAATTACAGGATCCAGCTGATGTTCCCGAGGACCACAAGCTGGATTCTGACCCTGTGCTGCAGCATCCCAGTGTAAAAACACATTGAACTGCTCTGGCACTGGTTTTCTTTCGGGTTGTTAATAACTGTAAACCCCCCACTTGTCTGGTTTGGTGCATTTCTGCTGCCATCTTGCTCATTTGTCCACCTCTGAGAGCTGGATTCAATCAAAAAGGTGTCCGGCTTCTGCACCAAGAGAGCCATGACAAATCAATTTATGGGAGGAGATTGCTGAGTGCAAGAAGCATATGGGGATTGCTTTGAGTCTGGTCCTTACTTTTGACAGGAATGAGTTATGGAGCAGTGTCATCCTGGTATTTTGGCTTTTACTGTGCTGCTTTTCAGGGTTTCATTCAGAGGCTGGTTAAGAGGTCTCATTTCTCTTTAAACTGTATTTCACTTTAACATGGCTGGAGGTTATATAAACATTTATAGGAATCATGAAACGTGATCTTCGGGGGTTAAAAGTGTGTTAAATCCTCCTAATGCTTGAACTGTTTAACACAAAAAAGGACTAATAAACGTGCTAAGTTTTTCACTTGGATTAGCTCCATTTCCTGTAGAAGGTGCTCTCCACCCATAAAGAAAACTTGATGGGAGAAGACTGAGAGCATTTTAAGCCAGTATCTTACACTCCCACTTAACAATTCCTATTACTTTTCATTATTTCGAAGCAATTTTTAATCATATGCAGAGAGGTTAAAACAACTCATCTGAGCTAACCAGAGCAACTCTGGGAGCATGTCCTCCTGACATCTCCCCTTTCCCCTCTCCCTCAGATGAGACATAAACCACACAACACACAGCAAGCTGCCTGCAAGGCGCATAAAAACTATTTCTATGTGAGAAACCCTCGTGGTATTTCACCCTGGGTCCCAGTCCGAATGTTTCATCAGCTGGAAGTGCTTGACATTAATGTCTTCTGCTTGTTATTTCAGGCACCGAAAGACAAACGTGTCTGCTGCAGCACGACCTGGGTTTAAGCTCGGGCAGCCCTCGGAGATGAAACCCACAATTGGTTTCTACTGAAAATTATGGCCTGATAACTGTGGTGTTTTTACAGCCCTTGGCTATCACCACGGTGGACCCTGAAGGTTCTGCTCGGGGAAGGGGTGGCTGGGAGCACCCAGGGTTGGAGGGGATGAGTCTCCAGGTCCTTCCCTCT
The DNA here is from genome assembly GCA_013400735.1 of Pomatostomus ruficeps. NCBI lineage: Eukaryota > Metazoa > Chordata > Aves > Passeriformes > Timaliidae > Pomatostomus > Pomatostomus ruficeps. Next base: position 34,940 of record VYZT01013905.1, read on the forward strand.
GTTTCAGAGCAGCCTGTGCAGGAGACCTGGGCAAGAACCCCCAGGACACACCAGGAATTTCAGCAAAAAGCTGCTAAACTGCTCATTTTCCAAACTCCAGGATGCTTTGGGATGACTCTTCCTCTTGTCCCTTGCTGCCACCTCCCAAAGTGGAGGAAAGTCTGCCAGGCCCTCCTAGGCAAAGGCTCCCACAGCAAAGCCAGGCTCTGGAGAATAGCACCCTGCAGGCTGATGGAATGGGGCAAGGGCTGGCTTCAAACCCTGCCCTGAGTCCTAAGCTGCCTCCTAAGATGTTCCAAGCCACGGAGCCATTCCTGCAAAGGGTATGGAGAGAGCTGCCCCTTCCACCAGTGGGCTGGGAGAGCCGCTCAGGCTGCCCCAGGCTCGCAGGCAAACGCAAGCCTGCCTGGGAAATCCAGGCAGCTGCTTCCTATGCCACAGGAAAACCATCCCAGGCCTGCCTCAGCCTCTGCTTCCCAGCACGGCTCCCAGCTGCTGCAGGGCTGGGAGGGGACAGGCAGGCCTGCTGCTTGTCCCAGCCAGGAAGCAGCCGGACACCATCCCGAGCATCCGGAGCGCTATTGTCCTCCTGAAACGCCGCTGGCACCCAGGCAGGGATGGCCTGGGCCCCACTCCCCTTCTGGATGGCTGCTGTCCCACTGCCCAGCATAAAGACACACACACACTTCTCCCACCTCCCCCTCGGGATCTGCCGGCCCTGCATGGGACATCGGCACCAGGCAAAACCCAACAGCTACTGCTCACAGAGTTAATAATACTCCATAAAAACCTCCCAACAATGACATTCTTGTTTTGGCTTTGGAATATTATCAACGAGTGGGAAGCACATAAATAAGCTATTTTCTCTCCCCGCAAAATATAACATTGGTGAACTTAACTCCTTGTTCCGAAGGCTGATTTACTTTTAGAAGAGTTAAAAAAAAATACAAACCAACAAAAAAACCCACAAGAAGTAGTGAGCTGTTACAATCTTGCTTTCAGGAGTTCACGCAGGCACAGAAACCACCACAGCCCCCAGCTCCTTTGTGTCTGAGCTGGTGTCCCCCATCCTGCCAACCTAAAACACCTTCATGTATCACTCTGAGTTACAGGGCTGTGCAGTCAGGTCACCCTTTGGAGAGCAAATGGCATGACCACAAGCCCAGCAGCTGAAGGGAAGTGGGCACAGCTTTTGTTGGCCACTTTTTCACGAGCCCTTTAGCTCCATGAAAATCCACCAGCAGTCTGCCTGCCCTCCTCAGGCTGACACCAGTTTTTGGGTGGATTGTGTGTGGAACACCCATAATCCCAACCACCCCAGACTCTCTGCACAGCTCCTGGTGGAAAACCTTGTCACAAGCCTAACCAAGGACAGCTGGAGAAGCCAAGGCTGCTGGTGGAGAGGGAAATACTCTCCTTTGACTGAACATCTTTCCAGTGCCCCAAGCTGTCTGGACCAAGGCTCTGGAGCACACAGTGCCTGCCACCGCATCCCCAGCTGTGACAAGGGAGCTGAATTGGTGGGTGGCAAAGGTGCTGTTATTCCCACAGGACCTTCCCAGCACTCCCAGTGCCATTCCTGCCCCGTTTTCCTCACTCACCACGCAGTAAGCCACCAGAGCCCCCTGTGCAAAGCCTGCCAGCACGTCGGTGGGGTGGTGCTTGTGGTCTGACACGCGGGACAGGCCGGTGTAAAACGCCATCATGATGAGGGTGAACTGGAGCAGGGGACGGAGCAGGCGGGCTCCCTTCCACGTGAATCTGGCCTGCAGATAAAACTGCGGGAAAAGAGGGAAACAAACAAAAAAAAAGGTTGTGTTAATTTGCCCAAATATGCCCAAAATGCAGCAGCAACTGCTCTGTGGGGGTGGCCATGGGGCAGCTATGGCCCTGTGGCTTAAGGCGGGGGAGTTGTTGAAGAGGAAGGATGCTCCTTGCACATGTGTGGCCTCTGGAGGGATTTTTAACCCATGGAGGGGATAAGGACAGAGGTGGAGGGGCACAGCCCTTCCTCAGTGAGCCAGGACCCAGGAATTGGGACCCCCTGCATCCCAGCTCTTCTTCAGCCTCCACACAACACCACATCCGAGTAAAGAAATTCCTCCCCAGCATCATTTAGTGCATAATGGAAACAAGGTCCCAAATCTGGGTTATTTAGGACCCACAGCATCTCTCAGAGGAAACAGAAGAGTCAATGCATGCTAAGCCTCCAGAGCCATCCTGAGAACTCCCAGATGTGCCCACAACCGCTGGCAATGTGCACAATGCCACCCTCCAACACTCCCACCACGCTTCCCAGCCCGAGCCCCAGGGTTTGCAGGGAAGCAGCTGCCCCACTCCATGGCATGGGAGTTCCCTCCCTGGGTGGGAATGACCCAGAAAGACGACGTGGAGGTGATGTCAGGCAGACATTGTAGCCCTGCCGTGACTATCGCGGGCCCGTTTCCGCTCTGGCCGGTTCCTGTGGGAAACGGGAAGCTGGGCGGGAAGAGAGGGCAGGAAAACAGCAACTCCTGCCCCTGGATGAGCGCAGGGAGGAAGGCTGTGGGAAGGGAGGGACGCCACAGCAGCCTCCAGGCTTGGGGAGCAGAGAGAGAGGCTCAGAGGGTGTGAAAGTGGGTGATAAACTCTGCTCAGCTCCCGCAGCTCAGCCCCAGTGCCTGTGGGCTCAGCCCAGGAGCTCTGCTCTGCCTGTGCCTAAATGAAGCACTGCATTCAAGGTCCTTCAAGGGGCTCTGCTACATCAGAGGGCTGGAAAGGGGTTTACTCCCCATTTATGGTCCCTTTTACACACCCAGAGCAGTCTGCACCACCTTGATATGAAAGGGAATCCCTGAAGCCACAAATAACTTAATGACAACATAAAAGCAGAAAATGACCTCTAAAAGCAGAACTAATTGGGAAGCTGATAAGGGGGAAGCATCATTTTGGCCAATTTAGTATGTTTGGCTGTTGCATAAACACTGTATTTACCCCTTTTTGGAGAGAACACACACCAGGCTCTTCAGAAGAAACGAAACCTCACGTCATGCGAATGGAGCAGATGCTCCAAATTACCCAGATTGTTGGCCAATTAACGTGGAAGGGAGCAGCACCAAAGCAGCTCGGGGCTGGCTGATGCACATGGTGGTTCCAGGGAATAGATCTGCACACCAGCCTGAGCCTGGGAACGGAGCCACGTCCCCAGGGAGCACATCCCACACCCTACACATCCCACACCCCACACCCTGTGAAAGTGTCCAGGGAAAGCCTCAGCTCCCACAGCAAACCCACGCTGATGGAGCCCAGCACAAGGACCACTGGGCTGGTTCTCTACAGTTTGTGATGATAGTTTTCATTGCCATGGTCTCTGTGCACTCAATCTCTGCCCCAGAGGATAACTGTGTGGGCAGGATACAGCTGTGGCTGCCCCATCCCTGAAAGTGTCCAGGGCCAGGCTGGATGGAGCTCTGAGCAACCTGGTCCAGTGGAAGGTGTCCCTGCCCATGGCAGGGGCTGGAAATAGGTGACCTTTAAGGTCCCTTCCATCCCAAACCATCCCATGATTCCATTTTCATGTTCAAAAGCCTCAGCTCAGCCTAGGTGACTGCAAAAGTCATGTTCCACTGTGCTGCTGCTGCTGCAGAGCAAAAATAGCTCCAAGTATATATTTTATAAACCACCACTCAGTTCTACCAGGAAGACCTGAAAACTGATGTTTTATTTTAATCTTGTGTCTTTGTCCTATCAAATCCCTTAAGAAGGAAATTTGCTGCTGGATAATCTGACATTTGTCACTTTTCAGAGTCTGGATATCTCCTCAAATCATTCCATCCCACAAGCCTGGACTAAACAGGTCATCTAGAGGTGAGGGTGCAAAGTATAAATTAAAAACTAGCAATAAAAAAGCAAATAGCAAGTTTGAAGACACAATAAAGCAGGCACTTCTGAGGCTGAACTGCATCCCTCACGTGCAATCTCTAGCCCTGGAAAAGGAGTAAAAAGCACCATACGGGGTGTGCTGGGTGTGCCCCAAGTCCCCAGCACCCAACTCACACCTGCACACCTTGGAGGAGGAAAAGCCACCTGAACAGGTGCCCCTCAGACACTGCAACACCAGTGTGAGGATCTCAAATGAGTTCCTTTTACTGCCCCAATAAAGGCCAGGGAAAAATTGCTCTTTATTCCCCATTCATAAGGACAAAAAAAAAGGAAAATAGCACTCCTCATATTCCACAGGCATTTTATGAACATGGAGTATTACAGATGTTGCTCTATAACACCAGGATCCCCTAAATACTTTCAAGGTAAGACTTGAGGTGCTCCAAACTTTGCCTCTGGCCTCTGCATGAAAGGAAAACCCAGTTAATAAGACAAGGTCAAAAAGTGAAAGTAGAATTTAGGGGCTGAAAGGATCAGAGTTTCCCTAAAGCAGGAATTAGTGCTATTACCAAGGAATGGGAAGTTCCTGGAAATTTATCTGAAAATCTGCTTATGGAGGTGTTTTTGTTGTTTTAGTTTTTTGGGGGTTTTTTTTGCTCCTGGGAGCAAATCTGAAATGCTGCCTGCTATAGACGGACAGATTTGGATGGGAATGTGGAGCTGGAAAGGAGCCCTTCCCAGGAGGGGGTGGAAGAGCAAGACCACAACTGGGGTTATTTCCACCACAGATCATCACAGGGCAGCGAAAACCAGGAGCACCAACAGGAGCAAGGGTGGGTGAAATGGGATCACACGAGTGGGAGTTGTTTGGAGTTCCCATCCACTGTCTCCTGGCAGCGGCTGCGTTACCACAAAGCAGATGGCTTGGAGGACGTCACATTGCCCTTCCCATGCCAGGGGACTTCCACAGCGCTGGTGGGGACAGCCCACGGCCACACACAAGCCCTGAGCAGAGCGAGGAGGAGCTGGCAGGGGACTCAGAGCATCACTCCCAGCCTCCCGGGGCTCTCTGCGCCCAGAACCCCAGTCCTGTTCACAGGGTTGGGCTCCATCCACCATGGCCCTCAGCCACACCTCAGGGTTCCTTCTGGGAAACAGCTGGGCTTGATCCTGGCTCTCTGACCTCAGGTGACCTCCTTCTTCAACCCCATCTGCCAGCAGAGTGGTACCCAAAGTCCTACAGGGCCAAAACCTCCCCACCCCAAAGTGACCCCAGTGTAACACGCTGCCCTGGCTGGACAAAGCCAGCTGGAGCTTGGGGAATGCAGAATTTGGCTTTTAGTACCAAGCTGGACAGAAGGGAAGGACAGGAGATGGGCAAAGGCCTCCTAGCACCTCTCAGCATGTGCTGTTTGCCTGTTCCCTGCCTTTGCTGAGCACACAGTACCCTCTCACCCCATCAGAAACATCCCGAGAAGCTCAGTCCACAGCTCAGCCTAGGCCTCTGATGTAATTCCAGTTGATTCCCTTCCTTAGGTCACCGCTAAACTCAGCTCCAAGTCCACAGCCACCACAGAGGTTCCATCACAAGGGCACCTCACTGCTCAGCTGCACCCTTCAGCAGGGAGCTCCAGGGATGAGGTTCACACTCCCCTGACACACAAACCCAGCACCAGCTCTCATTTTCCATTTGCATCAGCAGAACACACCACAATCCGTCCTGAAGTCTTCTGCCTCACCCACTGACACATATTAAATACACAAGGTTTGCTTGCATTTTATCCAGAATCAGCCAGTGTTGCTGAGGGATATTAATTCAGCTTTTCCGATATTTAAATGTAGCTTTTCTGCACCCTTCGTGTGATTTCAGGCAACTTCGCGCTGCAAATAAATCAGCATTATGGTCTCACACACTCGAGGAGCGGAAAGCATCCATTGCTCCCTGCAAAGACTCCCCCACATCCACAGGAACAAAACCAAGAGGTGTGGGTGAGCTCCAGAGGGCTGCATGGAATAAGCTGTTCCCTACCTCCTCTTTCCTCAGCCTGCTATAAATATGTATTACAGCTCGCTCAGCCAAGCAGTAACAAAGCAAGGAAAATTAAGACAAAGAGGATTACCCAAGAGTAATTTCCCCTTTTAATTTTTTATACAAAGGCCTGATGTTAATTGAGTATTCCTGGTGACAAGAAGGCTGCGAGAAACTTAGCCCTCAAGTCCCAGCATTTAGAGCTAAATCCCAGGGGATTTTACTGTGTTGCAAGTGCCTTTCCCTGGGACTTTTCCCTCAAAGCCCTCCAGCGTTTGGCATCTCTCAGTGTTTTCCTACTGGGAGCCCATGGATGGCACAGGGTTGTGCTGCTGTGCCAGGAAAAGCTGTGGTCACTCATCCACTGTCCCCCAAATACCTGGACAAATCCGGCCCCACGGGGCAGGCAAAGCCCCGTGGGATGTGTGGGAATCCACAGATCTTTAAATAGACTGACTGGAACTTTCTGGCACCCATCTCCACCAGGTGAAGCAAACTTGAAAACATTTTAATTCAGAATGGGCTCCGAGAGTGAAGCCAGGGAACGCCAGGAAAGACGGGAAGTGACTTATTCCTGAAATATGAAGTATTGTTCAATCAGGAACACGCTGGGGACACGACGGATCTGCCAAACCTCTGCAGGACACGCTCAGGCCCACAGATACCTCCACTCTGCAGGAGCTCCTGGCACACTCCTGGTATCCAAAGTGTGGGCAGCAGCCTGCTGCAGCACAGCCCTCACTTCCCAGGAACAGGAGAGCATCCGTTTGATCGAGATGATTCCCTGATTAAATCCATCAAACACCTCCTGCAGGCACTGGCACGGTGGATGCCACATTTCTAACCAGGACTGCAAAACCCCAACTCATTCCTTGAGGTGGGCAAGACAGCAGGGTTTATCTTGCATCAAATAAAATCCCTCTGGCTTACTATAACCTCTTTTTTCTTATAAATACTTTTTTAATAGTATCAGCCTCTCCGATGTGTCTGATTTTCTGCCTCCCTTTTTCTATGAGCTTTCTGTTAGGCTCTGGCAGTGACCAGGGAGCTGGAGGGGTGGAGAGCAGGGTGCTGCTAGACAAGCTGGAATCACAGGATCATTTAGGTGGAAGAGAGCCTTAAGATCCTCATTTCCTCACCTGTCTTGTCTCAAGTTGCCTTTTTCTCCTTTCACTGTATCACCAAATACTTGATGTAATTTTTCCTGACTTCTCAAGGCACAAGGCAACTGGTCAGACAGAGCCTGCTAGCAGCCTTATCACAGCTTTGGGACAAGTTAAAAATTAAAAATAAAATAATCTTAAAGGGATTGGCCCCTCCACAGAGTGAGATAAGTGGAGCAGTCTGTTGTCCTGGATCAGGGGGTGTGGGGCAGAATGGTGAGTGCTGACAGCTCAAGTGCTCCCATATAGGGGACAGGGAAGAGCAGCAAAGAGAGACCAGATGCACCTCTGTGCTCCAAAGCATCCCACAGGAGCTGAACACCACTTCTAAAGGCTGCTGCAACGTTATAAAGAACATCAGGCAGCAGGCACTGGTGCAAAGCAGCACTGCAAAATGAGCCATGCAGGTTTTCCAGGAATCCTCTGGGAACTTGGAATGCGCTCTGCAGTTTTGGGGTCTTTGTCACTAGGGCCCCCAAGCTCTGTGTTCCCATTTGTTTCTCAGCTGCTCCACAAGTGCTAGATTTTCAGAAAAACACATGGGGAAAAAAAAAAGTTTGTCCAGCAACCTGCAGAAAATGGGTCAAGCCCTGGAAGAGAAACCATCACCAACTTAATAGGGACTGGCAGTCCTTGCTGTTCCCAGAGGCTGGGCTCGAAAGCACCTCAGGGCTGAGTTATCTGACTGCCCACAGACTCCCCAGGAATAAACGACTGCCCGTGTGAGCGACGGCTTCCAAACTCAGCTCTGAAAGTTTTATGATGGGCTGAGCCTCCTGCAAAGCAGCACCAAGGCAGCTCTTCATGGTGATACAGCTGGGAGGAAACAGCCAAAACGCTCACTGAAAAAAACCCAAAGTTTTCCAAGAACAAAATAAGAGGAAAAACAAAGAAAGAGTTTAATATGCCGCCCACAAGTGCCTGGAAAGCTCAGTGATTCAGTTACAGAACTGCTCACAGGAGGAGGATCCAAGGCTGAAAAGGCAGGAGGGAGCAGTGGTCACTTATCTCTCCAGGGGGCAAGGGATGGGGGAGCACTGCTCACAGATAAAAGCTCATGTTTCATGTCCTTATCAGTGCTGTTCCCCTGCTTGCTAGTCCCAGATTACTAGGGACGGAGGAGGAGCACAGTTCTTAAAAGCAACACAAAACTTGATTTTTTATGAAAGAAGCAACTTTTTAAAAAGGAAAACCCGACACAAATCCCTCTGCAGCCCCCCCAGAAGGCCGTGTGCATGTGTCCAGCCCGTGTGGGCAGCGCTGCCTCCCGCAGTCCTGGCAGGAAGCACCTTGGCAGCCACTCTGGCCCCAGCACCGGCGCAGGAAGGGCAGAACCATTTCTCACTGACAAAGGAAAACAAGTCCCAGCCCTCCCCTCCGGAACCAGGCGGGCAGAGGCCGCTCCACCTGCTCCACTGGCATATTTCGGAACCAGGCAGCACCTCCTGACATGGCCACGGCAGCACATCCTCCCCCTCTGTCCATGAAACATTTTGGCTCGCCCCAAACTCTCCTCATGCAAACCACAGCATGGGGCGAACAAAATTGCACAGGTCGTCCACAAATTTAGCAGGATTTGGATTTAATTGCCACCTTGCCCCCATCCCAAAGCTGCACAGCTCAGCTATCACCCCAGGAGTCTCCGTCCTGAACAACACCACAGTGGCTGAGCATGGAGCTTCCCAACAACAGCTCAGACTCTTTTTTTTCAACCAGCTTTCCATGTCCAGTGCTCATCCTGCCATTACTGCTGTGGACTGTGGGACAGGGGGACAGGGGGACAGGGTATCAATCAGCTCAGTGAGGTCACTTACCACCAAATACAGCATGGTGTACAGGGAGAAGGACGCGTGCCCAGAGAAGAAGGATTTCCTGCAAAACAAAGCAGCTGCTCAGAACCAGCCAGTATAATCCTCAATATTATAATTTCTCCTATAATTTAATAATAAATTTCCCTATACAGTGACCTGCCTGTGGCATCTGAGACCAGAGGGACCCACCAGTCCCACTTCTCTGGGTTATAAAACCCCTGTTATCCGCCCTGCTTGCTGGTGAGGCAGAAAGCGAGCGGGTGGACAGGATGCTCGCATTGTTCGTCCCTTCCTGGCCTACTCATGGGACAGCAGTTATTTCCAGGATAACCCAATAACTCATCATCTCGCCTCAAATAACCGGGAAACCCTAAAGAAATGAGAAGAGAGTGACTTCTCTGGGTGCTTAATTGCAGCATGAGGAATGTGCCCCTGGAAAAGTCAAAATTGGGCATCTGATGGATGTGACAGAGCTGCAAAGGGAGGCACTGCCTGCCCTGCCTGTGTAGTGGAGCCTTTCCTGAGGAGAAGCTCTGCTCTGCCACAGGGACAGCTCGGGCTGCTCCCCATGAGCTCAGCCCTGGGGGTGAATTCCCACACGGAGCGGCGGCTCAGGGAAACAATAGTGTAGGAGTGAAGAGAAAGGAAAAGAAATATCATTCAGCGGAGTGCCACACTTCCCAAGGGAAACTGGTGGTCACTGGAGAACGGATTTATGGCCTTTGCAGAAAAAGCAGCATTTCACAGAATCCTAGAATGGTTTGTGCTGGGAGGGACATCAGAAAACATCTCGCTCCACTACCCTGCTGTGGGCAGGGACAGCTTTCACTATCCCAGGTTGTTTAGAGCCCCATCCAAGCTGGCCTTGAACACTTCCAGGGATGGGGCAGCCACAGCTTCTCTGGGCAATCTGTTCCAGAGCCTCACCACCCCCACAGGGAAGAATTTCTTCCTGATATCCAAACTAACCCCACTGTCAGTTTCAGATTTTAATCCCCTACTGCTGACAGAGAAACTCCAGACACATTTAGTGGCAGCAGCCCACGGCTTTGGTGCCAGGGGCTCTCACCTGGCTTCCTGGACCCTGCTGTCATTTCCCCTGCAGGTGTAGTTCTGGATGTAAACTCCCTTGGCGCAGTTGATGGTGGAGAAATCCAAGTCACAAACGGCCAGGAAATGCGGCCGCAAGCGCCCGACGGACACTTTGGCAATGTCTGTGAAGGACTGGCTGATGGCGCAGCCGAAAATAAAGCAGCCCACTTGCTTGTAGAGAGCTGCCACGTAGCGGTTCTGGATAAAGGAGCGGGATTTCTCCTTCAGGTAGTGGATGCGGTAGAGCTCTCCCGTGATAATCTGTGAGGGAAGCACAACAGGGAGGTCAGAGAGCGGGAAAAACACCGGGCAAAACCAGGGGTGGGAATAAAGGCAGGGCTGAGACAGCTCTGAGATCTCAAACCAGGAATCTGCTTCTCCAGTGAGAACCCATACCCCAGTGTCTGTCCATCCTCCCCCTCTTCCCTCCCAATGCTTGGAATGTGGTTTATGGAAAAATCCAATAAACAAAACAAAAAAAGGGTAGATTTCGGGTTATCACGGTGGCATATCTTTACGAAAGTGAAATAACACCCCAACATAGAGAAGAAAATTTACATAAACCAGATGATGAATTAGTGTGTGTTGGGGAGGAGAGGCCAGACCCACTACCCTCTTATCAAACTGATTTTGGAGGAAAATAAATGCACAGCCTGCTTGTCCTCCTCTCTTAAAATCATTAACACAACAGGGGAAGAAACAGAAAGCTGCAAATTTTTCAAGTTCTGGCCCAAAACTTGCTGCCAGCAGACCCAATTCAGACCTCTCAAGGCCTCCATGAAGTCCAGCTATTTGGGGGCATTTCAGGGGGTCTTGCCATCACATGGCAGCAGATTATGTTTTTCTTGTGTCAGGGGTGCTGAGGCTTGACAATATTGCCATAAATCACTGTCAGGGAGCAGAGGACCCAGCTTCTCACATTCATGACTCTTAAGAGGCAGGTTAATGAAAATCAGGCTGTGAAATGAAGTCCAAATGTCTCACCTCTCCCAAAGAGCCTAAGGTTTAAATTGTTCTCCGTCACGCTACACACCTAAGTTTTAAGCTCCAGATTTACAGCTTTAGGATTTCATTCATTACTCTGAATGTTTTTATACCTGAGTAATAAATCGAGGCAGGATTTTTTTTTTTTTTTTTTTGGATGCCCCCTTGTCCCTGCCTCTGCCTCTCTGTAGTCACGGGGGCTGTGATATGTAAAATTAACTGTCAGGAAAAATGCCTTCATGTTAATCCCTTTCTGGAGCAGCCAGCAATATTCCTCCCGGCGTGGCAGCCTGCCAGCCATAAGCAGGAGACGAGGCTCCCCTGCCTACCTTTTTTAAAAGCTTGGCACAACCTTTGGAAACTAATAAACTGGAAAAGTATGGCAATTAGACTAAGAAGAGTTGAGGCTGTATCATTGTTTGAACTCACTCGTACCAGGGCTTGAAAAAACAAAGGTTGACCTAAGGCAGCCGAAATTGCAGCTAAGCAGGTTTTATCAAAGAGAGATACAACTGTAATAACAGAAAATAAATGCCAGGCTAGAGCAGGCTCTGCTACCATGCACAGAAATGCTTTGAGTGGCTGCACCATCACATGGCACAGCTGAGATTTCCTCCTGGAAATCTGGTAGTGACCAAGACTTGTTTAGGGAGCTGCAGCTAACTGGCTTCAGCATCATTTTAATCCTCACAGTCTCCAACGACCAGGGTTTATCTCCATTTTGGACCCCTTTCCAGCACAAGCTGCCAGCCAGGAAATCTACTGGCATGAGGCCTGTATGAAGATGGACATGGAGGCTCCTGCACGAGGTCAGGTCCACTCCCAAAAGCCTAAATTCACAAGAAGGGGAGCTCTGAGGCTCAAAACTCACGGCTTTCACAGAGGGAGGACCAGACAAATTAAAGATATCTGATACTGGGAGATGTGCCATTACTGCAAACTCACAGACAGATCCACACAGACCTGAGGCTCTTGGCCTGGGAAAGGCATGTGACCATTTTAAACAGGGACCAACAAAAGTCTGGGGATTAATATTTTTCTCTCACCGTTGGTGGTCTGGGTAATTGCACACATGTAGCAGATTGTAAATTGGAGCCTTCATTCGCTCACTAAAATGCTGCTGGGTACCCAGGAACCCTCCCCAGTTAGTGAAAGCCATGGATCAACTTAATGAGAAGCTAAAAATTGGGTAAAATTGGTTTTTTGGCAGTGCTGTCCCAGATAAAGCAGGACGGTGAAAAACTAATGCAGCACAGATGTGCACGGACTGGAAGGACATCCTGAAAAGAAAACAAGTTTTAAAGATATCAGGCCCTTCTCATGCCTTGTGCTCCTGGCAAGCCATCCACACGGGACATGGGCCATTCCCAGGTGATGGGCACAATTCCCAGGGACCGGTGCACACATTTAAAAGAGATTGTCACTAGAGAGAAGCCAACATCAAACTTTTCTGTCTGTGAATGCTTTTTGCAGACTTTCAGTTGTCAAGCCTGTTTTATTGTTATTATAAGGTATCACCAGCAAACCAATTAGCCTGTAATTACTTTTAGAGCTTTTCTAGCCACTTGCTTTTGGTGTAGCATTCTCTGTGCTAATCACATCGCAGCGTTTCACCTTCAGCTGTAAAACAACCAGCTAATCCAGCTGTGTAACTTAGATCACCTAGGAAATTTAATTCATTGGGAATTTTTCATAGCCTTTCAAGGCCTATCAGGTGTGGGGACACGGGACCACAGCAGCGGTGACCCTACAAGGCTCAGGAAGAGGAGTGTCACCTTCCCCTGGCCAACCAAGGGACCACCAACATCCTATCAGCCACCTTCCAGCACAAAGAGCAGCCAAGAGAGATGTGAGAGTGCACAGCCCGGGGGCACGAGCCTCTCCAGCATCATCTGCATGGAAATTTGCCTGAAGTCAGTAAATACACAGATATTAAAACCAAATGCACATCCTCTCACATCCTGATGGAAGAAAAGGTCTTGCCTCTGCTGTTTACTTAACGAGCTCTCTGGGTGTCCTCAAGCCACTTAAAACATGACCTGGACCTTTTTACCCCGGGCTAAACTGCCTGTGATGCCACGTAAAGCGAGGGCGTGAAATTTTGGCTGCTCCAGCCCAAAAGCCAGCTCCCTGGAAGTCCTCACAACCACTGCCCTGCCTTCCAAAGGCAAACGACGGGAGCGAAAGGAGCAGAGTCAGTGCTTTGTGGATTTGGAAGGAATTCCTATTATGCTACAGTAATTCTGGTATCTGGGTTACATCTGAGAAAGGAGGTCAGGCTGACTTGAATTTTCCATGCAGGCTGCCATAGCAAAGAAATCTGTTGCTTCAGTTCCTCGTTAGCCATTTGTGTCACTCAACAGCAAATAACTGAGCTTTTGGATTTACCTTATTAAGTTACATTTGTTGTGGGCACAGTGAAACCAGGGCAGAAACATCCAATTCTTTGGGGATTTTCTTTCTCTTTTAATTGACCTGCTATTTCGTGGTAGAGAGTTGATGGATCACATAGGCAACTGATTATGTTTCCAGTTTGTGTTCCAACTCCTGTATTTGCCACTGCCTCATTAGGGATCAGAAGCACACTCTGCATGGAGCTGGCGTGCCGATAGCTCCAGCAGTAATGCGAAAATGAGAGGCTTTTTCATTTCATTTTTATGGCTTTTCCACGCTCAGGGGTCATTCACCTGCGGGGTGAAATTCTGCTGTGTTTATAGGACTGGGGCCTGGCACCTTTTGGGCTGGTTTTGGGGAGAGAGGGGGCAGAGGGACAGGGCAGTTTTGGGGAGCTACTTTGCTGAGTGAGCGCATGTGGTCAGGGAACGATGGAGAGATGAGGAAATGATGGAGATATTCACATCACAAAGCAGCAAGGCTGAGGATGGGATATTACCAAAGCAGGCCCTGTGCCATCCTAAAATATCCATTGCCCGTGACATTCCATCTGTGAGGAAAGAGGAAAGGGGAACAAGTGCTCCTGACCTCTCCATCTCCAGGCAAAGAAGGATGGAGCAAGAGGAAGGTGGCATCTCTGGGAAAGCACCTGAGCTGTTCTGGCAGCGGTGAGAAGGAAAAAGTAGGTACTTTTCATAGGGGAATTTCATCGTAGCTGGAAGTGTTTAAGCAACAACCAGGAGCCTCTCTTGTCTTCTGCCCCAGACCAGGCACACGCTGGCATAAGGAGGCTCAGCTCAAGGGCTGTGTTCAGCTTTTTGGCTGACAAATAAAGCTCTTGCCGTGCAATCATTTCCCAGCACAGCTCCAGGAAAACTGGCAGGAGAAGGGCAATGAAGAGGCACTGGGAAGGTGGGACATTAACTACTTTTTACAGCGAGGGCTCTGGGAATATGCTCCCCATGGAAGGTTTTAATTGTCCTTTAAAAACCGCTGTAATATGCAATCTCTTAAAAACCTAATACTAACCTGTTAAATTTTCCAGGCACTGGCTAGCTGAAAAGATGTATCCTTTCTTTGTTTTTTAAACCTTATAAAGTAGGCAAATACCAAGAGTTATTTGAATAGGGACAAACCATGCCAAGTCTTTACTGACACTCAAGTGTTTTTGCCTCTGCTCTGAACTCCTACTGGAGGGTGAAAAAGTCCTTGTGAAGCTCACAGACTTGCCCAAACAGCTTTGGGCCTGTTTACAGGCTCCAAGAGTCATCTCATTCCTCTCATTACAAGCTTTCATTTGTAAATGTTTGCAGCTCAGCGCTTACAAAAGTCAAACACTCGCACAGGAGATGTGCACCCGGGTAGATACCGTGGCTACATTAGCAAGACAAAGAGGTGCCAAAAGCCCCTCTGGGGCCAGAGGAGGAGGTTCTGGAGGTGGGACTCACCGCGAGGATGGCGATGAGGATGCCCGCAGCACACAGCACCGCGTCGTTGATGGTCTCCACGTTCTTCTGCGGGTACCTGATGCTGTCGTCGTCGCAGTAGAAGCCCCTCTGGTAGGGTTGGATTGTGCTTGTCTCAATGATGAGGAAGGGCAACCCGGCTACAAAGAAGGGGAGACAACAACCAAACCCGTCAGCAATACAGGCAAATACAAGCAGCTCACAAAAAACCCCGAGACTCAACCAGAAAACCCCCTGCAAACCACGCATCACCGTTCCTGGTGCTTTTCTTTCCATCTCGCTATCTTTCCAAACGGAATAACTTTGGGATTTGTTTTTCCAAGCTGGTCTTGCAGGGAAAAGGCATCTCCTCTGTTATGGTTATCAGATGTCTGCACAGCCTGGTTCCAGTTAAGCCCTGTGCGCCGCAAATATTAACTTACAGGAACAGACCCCCGGAGCAATCCCTCTGCAAAAGGCCATGAAAACCAATCTGGCACTTTCCTCCGGGGAGGGCCTGGTGCTCTTCCGAGCGCCCCAGGCAGAGCAGCCCAGAGCTGTGCAAACAAACACGGCGGGATCGAGTATCCGCAGGGCTTCTCCTACCTGGCCAGCTCAGCCACTCTCCATCCCCATCGCTTCCCTGCCTTTGAAGCCTCTCTGGGCTCACTCCTGTCTGTATTTACAGGGTGTATTGACAGTTTTCTGAGAGTGTTTGTATCTACTAATGCAAAACCTGTGTGCTATGAGCAGCTGTGGGACACCCATCCATGCAAGGACAAGCCCATCCACAAAAAGCCGCTGAACTCCCATCAGAGCCTGGTCACCTTCAATCACAATAAAGCCACGTGAAATTTGGTTTTTAAATACTATCTGTGAACCCTCTGTGCAGGATTCCAGTGCCTTCACAGCTTGGCTGGATCTTTGCACCAGGCACGGAGCAGATCTTCTCGAGAACATGGGTCAGGACACAGCGTGGAGGGAACACCTGGAAACTGCAGCACGTTCATAATTCCATGTTTTTGTAAGTTTTTCAGAGAAATACAGCACTGCCTCAAAGCTAGAAGGGTGTGTCCCAGCCACAATGTCACCTTGGGCAGGGCACCCTTCTTCCCTTTGCCTCAGTTTCCCCATCCATCTTCGCTGTTAAGCCCATCATCGAGAGGAGCACAACATCCCCACAAAACCAAGCCCCAAATTCCCTGAAACCCATGCTCAGGGTAAATCCCAAACCACAAGGTACAGGAAACCCTCCTCCCACTGGCAGAGCGAAACCCAGGTAAGGGGAAAAACAAATGCACAGTGGTTCCAGCTGTCCTTGGGCCAAGACAACAGGTCTCACACCCAGATCCTACAGAAGGCATTAGGGAATACTTGTCGACCACTAACTTGCTTAAGTATCTGTGGGTTTGTTTACACAGCTAGAAGTCAAAGACATCAGAGGGTTTTCCCTTCGAAAATGTACAAAAATAATAAATAAAAAATGAAGCGCTGCTGGGTCTGACCCAAAGTTGTCCACAGTACATTTGTAGCGCGTACCATCTGCTAGATGTGATTAGTGAGGGCACCATCCAGGTTGTTCAGAAGTGTCATCAAAATAATGCTCCCCCTGTTCTCCACACGAACCACTCTCTGGATTTCACTTTGCGCAATCCACGTTGGCTTCTTTTCCTGTATGTTAATGGCTCTGCCTAACCCGGGATTGCTACAGGGTTTTGTTGGTCTTAAAAAAAAACTCCATCACCTGTGAGCAGGGACAACACGTACTGAGGTAAAATTTTCAGGTACTCAACAGTGGTCTAGGCCACTGCTCAAAACCCCTTTCAGATCCTCTCTAAAATCTCTGGAAATGGGTGAATTGCAAGTTCTGGGCCCCGTCGTGCTTGGCAAGGCGGGACAGTTTCCATCACGTGTGAACCAGCGAGGAATAGTTTCAGAGCTGCCCGCCCAGCTCAGATTTGGTAAATGAAACCGGACATCTCGCGTGAATCCAGTTGATCTTCATTCCACGATTTAACCGTTTTGATGCCCGGCCAGCTTGGCCCCAAAAACCTGCCTCTGGTGCCAGCAATCCCGTTTTAATAGGCCACTTAAAAAATCCTTAGGTTTCCGATGAGAAATGGCAGGGGGAGAAGCGCTAACGTCGCTGGGAGCGATCCGGTTTCGCGCGCGCCTGGAGCGGCGGCGCGGGGTTGAACTCGGGGAGCAGAGACACACCACGGTTACGTGGCTCATTGTTATTCCTCCAGTTCCTCCTGTTAATGGCTTTCACATGACAGGTCTGTAAAACACATGTTCCCACAGACAATAAAATACATCTGAAAGCTAAAACCGGCCCTAAAGAAAATAAAACTAGAAAAAAATAAATAAATTAAAAAAAAAGACAATGGTGTTCCTATATATTCTGTGAACCCAGGAATAATAAAGATTTGTTTCCCCTTCATTCACTGAGCAGCATGGGGTAGTATTTCCGTGTTTCAATTATATGTACACTTGCCACAGCTATAATAAGAGCCTAAGTGACCTATATGGGACACATTTTCATAAAGCACATAGGCATAGTTTGGAAAATCCAATGGGTTTGTTTTCTCTCCTACAAACTTGTGGTTTAGTGGGATATTGCCAATCAAGTCTTGATATTTTTCCAGCAAAACACTAACCTCAGATTCCCTTTTTTTTTTCTTCCCTTCCCCTTTTTTTAACATGAGAAACATAAACACACTCCCTATAAGTGAAAGAACACTGCTTAAAAGACATAACATGCCCTTGATTTTGAGGGTTGGGTGGGAGGCTGCTCTTTCACCTAAGGGATGGAAGACCCCAGCCCATGGCAAACAATAAATTGTGCTCAAGATGGATCTTCTTCCACGAGGTTATTTTTTGGAGGATGGGTTGTCTAAGGGACTAGGTCACCACCCACATTTTTTTTGGCAAGGGGGTTTCAGCACAGAGAAACCTCTAGTGGTGCCAAAAGGCTGCCAGAGCATGGGCTTTGCAGAAAAAACACTACAGAGGGAAGTCTGGAAGAAGACAGAAAATTAAATGCAGAGCGAGATGCCTTTGGGATCCCTCAGCAAAACACCACAGAGACATTATTCACACTAGGAGATCTGCCTGAGGCAAAAGCATCCAGAAGTGGGGCTTACAGCCCACACACCTTGGAAATGGAAGGCAAGCAGAGCAGGGCTCCACTGTGAGCATGGAACATCTGGCCTCATCACCTCTCCTGCCCCAGTCTGCCTCTCTGACTCAGCATTTTAACTGGGAATTCAGATTGTGCATCCCCGGCTGCAGGGATTTGGATCTACAGATTCAACAGCTGAACCCCATAACGGTGTTCAGTCTTCAACCTCCACCACTTCCCATCCCTACACACGGTACTAAACTATTGAGGGCACAAGAGGTTCATTCCATACAGCAATGACTGGCACTGAAGGGAATGACAGATGTACAAGGCAGGCAAAAAAGTTACACTGATGTTTGGGATGGTCACTCTTCTCCAAAAATGGTCCTATCTGGTCATTCTGTCTGTGGGTACAACTCACCTACGTGCACAGACCGACTGCCAAATCTTTAGGAATGCTGCAGAAGGGCCTCACATCCTCCTTAATACCGGTATCTCCAGGCTGAGAAATGACACAGCAGCCTGTGGACCATGTCCTAAAGTGTGGACACAACACTGGCACATCCTGTGCAACCAGAGAAGGGCTGCTACCCCACCTCACAGCAAACAAAGCATGAAACAAAGGGATTTGCTTCTTCCAACACAGAAAAAGGTAAACGGCACCGAAGTTACCTTCTGAACTGTAACATCCTCCACAAGGTGAAAGTAAGTTTCTTTTCCTCGTACAAAGGGGATTTTTTGCTTTAATAACAGACAAGGAAATCCCAACCACAAGCTTTTATCCAGCTATGCTGTAGGAGATCAAACACAGCTCCAAACCATGAGCATGGGAGAATTCTCTCAGGGACTGATCCTGCCCCATCCAAATGGGCTCAGCCCCGCTTCGAGCAGCACGGAGCAGGTGTGGACACTAAGGAATTGTGTGAGGCACTGCGGGATGCTGCGGGGCTGGACATTGAAAAATGATGTTGCTTTTGTTGGGAGGAAGTCCAAGTGACTTGGTGACCTCTAACTGCTGGTGTCCTGCGCTAAGGTATTTCAGAGCAGGGTTTGAATTTATTTGTCTTTCCATTTAATAAAGCCAACGGAGTTTGGAAATCTAGCACCAAGGAAAAAATATTCCTTTCTTTGGTCAGCACCTTTATGAAGAGGGAGTTAATAGGCAATAATCCTGGGAAGGCTGGCAGCTTGAAAGCTAAAACCCCACCACCAAGCCTAAACAAAACCCCCATGTACTCCCTGACCGGCTTGAAATGTGCATAAAAATCAAAGGCAAGAGAAAAAAGGGCTCTGTGTTGGGTACAGCACTTTGAATCTCAGAGTCTTTGAAAAGTTAACACTTGGGCAGATTTAATGGGGGAAAAAAAAATATTAAAAAGGGGATAAGCTTTCATTGGCCACTCATCAAAAAGCGGAGGGAGCGGAAGGCAAGAGGCATTAGTGCAGTGACCCACCCAGGCCACTCGCAGCTTCCCAGCCCAGCCTTCACCTTTGCATCAAATTAAACACCATCACCACCTTTTTCTTTTTAAACGTTTGGTTTTTCATGGAGTTCAGGGGTTTTTTCCATTAAATCTTTGTTCTTTCAGTCCTGCAGGTCAGTGGGATGTTGCTGGCTACCTCGACAAAGCCATGGTAATTTCTAACAAGTATTCCACGATGCTTTTGCCTGCCACTGTGGAGGCCCTGGGTGTTCTTAGGGTTTCACTAGATTAGATAACTCCCTAAATAAGTGAAAAAGACCGTTAATTAAATTGGCAGGGCTGAGTGGGGTATCTAATTCCTCACTCCAGTCACACTCTGTAAATATTTGGGTACCTGCAAGAGACAGGCTTTCTATTTGAAGTACTTAGTGGCTGATCTTGGGTACATATAAACTTTATTTGGTTTACAATATTTGTACATATTTAAAAATGCATATAAACTAGATTAGCCCACGGTAGGCTTTTAGTGGGGTTTTAAAAGCTGGCTTCCCTAAACTTTCAGAGAATTGCAGCACTGCAAGGCCACCCTTGGCAACTGCTGCAAGAGCGAGCAACTCTTGAAGCCAATTTACATTGCACATGTGTATATATACATAAATATATAAATAAAATTTAATAACCCAAAGAATAGAAGTATTTCCACCTTTCTGCCATATCAGGCATGTGCTGCCAATCAAAACAGAGCCCAGCTCTGCACCAGCACTGGGTGTATCTGAAGGAATGGTAGGAGCCTGGTCAGCTAAAAAAATAATCTCAAGGGATCCACAGCCCAGAGTCAGCCAAAATAAAGACCTTACTGCAGACTGGATCAAGCTATTAAATTCAGATTTTTAAAGGTCTTCAAAGCATCAGGGATGTGCCTCCATCCTAATGTTTTTTTGACTGAATCTGGACACTTGAGGACCATATAATCTGGAATCTGGACACTAGGACAAGGAGACAACAGTGCCAACCATCAGCTCTGCTATTTTATTGCCTGCACAGTCTCAATTGTTCCTCACCTTGATTCCAACAGTCCAGCAGGCTGATCTGTGCATCTGCCTGTATTTTGGAAACACATCTAATATCTCTGTTTGCAAAACAGATTCCCATTCAACTCTATTACAGTTCCACTACTCTCAGCTACACAGACACATGAGGAGAGAAAATCCTCCACACAAACAAACCCTAGACTTTATGGTAAAACAGGTACCTGCTTTAGAGTACTAAAGAACCCACAAACAAGGACCAGTGTATATTGCATTTCTCTGATTTGACCTGTTTGGAGAAGTTCTAGGACATAATGGGTTGAATTCCCCCAAAAAAGAAAAAAAATTAAAAATATTAGTTAACTTTCTACTTGCTGTAGGTTCATTCATGTAACTCCCATGAACATTTGCCCCATCTATGTTAATCTGTCTGGTGTACTTCCTATGAAGAAAGTGACATTTTTGTCCACTTTATTATTTTTAATTTTCAGCCAAATCATAGAAACTTCAAAGCAAACCTCACCATTTTAGGTCCACCAGATGCTAGAGAGTCCAAATGACTTCCTAGTGGGCAGACACAGATCCATTTTGACCTAGATGATATCTTCTGGGTTGTTACTTTTTTGGGGTTTGTTTGTTTGTTTTTAGTAAGAACCTGTTAATCAGGAGCACTGGGAAAAATGTCTTCTCATGGCTGTTAGTGCAGTAGCAAACCAGAAGCCAAAAATATTCATTTTCTCTGTAGACAACCCCATAACACTGCTGACCCCAAGCTGCAGAGGTATTTGAGAAGTGCCTTTAAAAGGAATCAAAGGCGGTGTCAGAAATGGCAGATGTCTCTACCTGCTCCCCAAACCCATCCCTGGAAGTGTCCAAGGCTGGGTTGGATGGGATTTTGAGCATCCTGGAAGGTGTCCCTGGACACGCCAGGGGGGTTGCAACGAGATAAAATTTAAGGTCCCTTCCAATCGAAATAATTCTAGGATTCCATGATTCTGATCCTTTGTGGTCAATATCCCCCTGTGCAACCTGGAGCATATTTACGGGCCCAGCCCTCCTGGGAGAATATTATTATTGTTATCACAGATACTTTAAGCCAAATTATCCTCTTGTACAGCAAATTCCTCTGGATTTGAAACCAAGAGTAGAAACGCTTCCTCATGTGGCTGGAGCACAACATGCCAGCCTCATGCTCCAGGAGCTCCAGATGAACAGGAATGCTGCCACTGTTTTTTTCTGGGAGAAAAAGTACTTTTAGTGATTACCTGTTACCTATTTTCAGAGGTAAGGACCACATACAAAGGCAGAAGGAGAAGGGAATCCTACAAAGAGTGTTAAGTTGTTCCTCATGGGAGTTTGGCGTGAGCTGATACATTAAAAAACCTTTAATATGAAGTGCACATATATTTTCAATGCCTAAGAATGCATTAATAAGAACAAAAGGTCTTATCCAAGCCACAATATGTAGACACATATAAAATTCTGCATTTGCGGGGTAAAACAGATTTAAACCAGACTGGCCAACCAGCAAGTTTGGAGAGGGTGAATATAAAAGATATTACCAACAGGAATCCAGAGCCAGCTCCAGCCAAACATGATGGAAATAGCAGATTTGGAGAGGGTGAATATACAAGACATCACCAACAGGAATCCAGAGCCAGCCCAGCTTGATGGAAACAAAGCCATCATTTCACATTGTCTACAGCAAGGAATAAAATGCAACACCCATGAAAACCGCAAAGTATCAACATCCTTTGAGGCACCTCCACATGTCCATGTGCTTGGAAGTCTCACAGATACAACAAGCCTGACCTAGGATGACCCAGCTTGAAGAGAGGGGAAAAATTAAAAAAAAAAATAAAGATCACTCTGCAATGGTGGAGGCAAACAGCTCCTGTGAAAAGCCCACTGTGGTCACTATTATGTTTCCAATTACAAATGGAGCGAGCAGGGTTTGCTCTGCTGGTCAGGGGGTTTGGAACGAGCCTCTCACCACTGCTCCTCTGGGCTCTGCCTTCGAGGAAGGGCTCAGCCACTGCCCAGACCTCTGCCCAGCCCCAGTAACACTCAACACCCTGTTTCTTTGGGGTGAATCTGAGAGATTTCGGCCAAACTGATGGAAGGGTGAGCAATGCAGTTGCTTCCCTTCATCCCCATCATCCCACTGGCTGGGTGAACCCGAATATTTCCCCATGCAACAACAACTCTGTCCTACTCACACAGAATCACAGAATGATAGAAAGGCCTGGGTTGGAAGGAACCTTACAGATCACCTCGTGGCAACTCATGGGCAGGGATGTCACCCCCTAGATCAGGCTGCTCAGGGCCCCATCCAACAACTTTGTCATCTTCTATTCAAGAGGAAACTTTTGTGAGGTGCAGGTGTTGTTTTAAGGTATAAAATAGCAAGCACAGATTCCTTATCGCAGCACACTGCCCCCAAACACCCCCACATGGAAGCCCTGGCTCCTCCTTCTTGCACAGCCACCCCAAACCATGACAAGAACAGGTGGAAATACAAAACTGTAGCCAGTGTGATGCAGTCAACAAAATTCTATTATTTTTAAATCAGTAAAGACACAATAAATAATGAAGGAAAACTGAAACCAGTTAACCTGGTCAACATCAGGTCTCTTAAATAAAAATTCATCAAACTTCATCACTGAACTTCCCAAACATCTTCCTGAGCATCCTGGCCAGGCAGTCCCACTGTAATTGAGCACGTTTTTGGGAGCAACTGCCCCTGTGCGAGAGGCAGCAGAGCCCCTGGCCCGAGCACTGAGCCTGCCACCAGTAGCTTTTTGACCCAGTTCTGTCAATGTACCTATTGTAAATGCAAAATCCTTCTTCGGATTTGAAGCAGCAGCCACCTGCACAAATAAGGCCGGGTTATAACTCTGTAACCCAATACAAGCACTGGAAGCTTAAAAAGTTTGTATTCCAAAAAGCACTTCTGACCTCTTCCTTAAAAGTTCACTAATCACTTTTAATTCATAATTTATTTCCTCTTAATATACTTGCTTTATGTAATACCCCCTTTTCCCCCCTCCTTCCTCTCCTCCTTTCTTTTTTCTGGAAGTTCCCCAGGAGAAAATGGTATTACACAACTCCCTTGATTAACTGGAAATGAAGCTTTTCCCTCTCGGTAGTCGCGATTTGGTCGAGTTTCCAGGACATAAAGCACGGCCCAGAGTGCTGAAAGGCAGAGAGACGTGGGTGGAAGTGATCCAAAGGCCCTTAAAGTGATGGGGGTTGATCTTGGTGGTCCCCAGAGCAGAGCTCAGTAAGGCTTTGCCTATTCATCAATGGGTTAAAAAAGTGTAATGTTACCATTTTTCTTGTTCCTCCGTGTTTTGGCTGCACAGAGTGGCATCCTAACGTACAGCAATACATAACTGAGATTGTGCTGGTACGCAGGTAATATTTAAAAAATAAATAATAATCATGCTGCTAATTAAAACATCTTAGTATTACAGGGAAGGGAGACTTTGCAGGGCAAGGCAGAGGCAGAACAGCTGCTGCCTTGGCTATGCTGACACCTCCCTGCCCACAGAGGTTTGAGTTACTTTGGTGGAAAGCAGCTGGCAATGGGGTATTTGGAGGGAAGACATCACCTGCAGTGACAGAGGTGTCCACCCAACGCTGCTCACAAGGACTCACTTACCCTGATCCATCTGTCTCTGGATGAGACCCTGTGAATTATTTGTGCCCCTGAAAGCCAAACAGATTTTCTTGGGTTGGAATGGTTCTATCTCAGACTTCTGGGTGCTTTTATCCCTCTAAGAAACTGAAAATTCTGCAAATCCAGTGGAGCAGTAACACTGAAAACTTCACCACCCTCTTCTGCGAGCACAGGGCCAGCCAGGGTGGGCACAGCCACCCTGTCATCCCAGCCCCTTTCCCATGCACAGCCCAAGCCTCCCCGTAACAGCAACATTTTGCAGCCAGGTGACATCTCATAACCCTGTCTCTTGAAGGGACAGGATGAATTGGGCTACATCCGAGTGGCACAGGCCAGGGCCAAGGTTCCATTCACACTGCCTGGAGGGACACAACATGTACCGTGCCTTTTAAAACAAAAAACTGAGAACTCCCAGTTTCCACTTCCAGCCTCCTGCAACAATGCTGTGCCCTGCTGTCAAGGAACGTGTGAATAAATTGAGGAAAAAAGGTTAAAGAAGCCCAAGGGAATAGGAGTCCCTTTTTCTTTATTGCAGTTAATTTTGACAAAGGCTCTTCTGTTTCCTCTCCCTCCCTTTTCGTTTTCTTTTTTTTTTTTGGAAGGGCTTTGTGCCAAGCTGCATTATTCCTCTTCACCATGGTACTGCCATGAAACCCGCCTGGTATGTTTGCCTGAAAATCGCAGGTTTTCATGGAAATTGATTTTATCCCAACAGCTACTTCCTTTGTCACCTCAGACATGAAAAGAGGAGGAGAAGGCCTCAGGCTCAAATCCCATCCCAGCAACAAAGCATCCATGAAAAAGCACCACGACCCTCCAAAGCCAGCACCATGAAAACCTGCCCTCCCAAGAGGGCAGAAACCCTCCAAAAACCCTTTTTCCACCTCGCTCAGGACATCAGTGCAACTGCAAACCCACGTGACACACTGTGCACAGCCTCAGTTTGAAACACTGAGGCTTGGGAAAGTAAAGCATCCCATCGGTGGGGTTGTTTTCAAGTATTTTTTAAGTGGAAATAGTTTCTTTTCTTGCAGCCCCTCGTGGCAACCGGAGCCCTCTGGCTCCTGTCAGCGAGGCAGGAGCTCAGCAGCTCCTCGGGGGTGTCCTCTATTTCCAGCCTATTTACTGCTCCTCTGAGAAAGGAGCCTATAGATGCTCCAGTTCTCAGATTTGGCACTTTGGAGGGACCGGGTTATTCAACAAACCAACCCTTTCTGAACACTGTCAAAGGAGTGATTTGATGCCTTTCAGTGCTCGCCATACAAAATGCTGAAAGACCAGCGGACTTCAAAAGCTGCAGAAGCGGAGCTGGAGTTTGGCAGGAGTTCATTAGCTGCCTGTGTCCTTCTGTGTGTGGCTTGTAATTACATGCAGACCTGGTGCCAAATCCTCATCTACTGAGGGGCACCAATTAACGTGCTGCCGGATGATTCACAGGTAGCTAACGTCGAGATTTACACACCCGGCATGCCCAACAGCCCATGCTTTTTATTATTATTATTATTATTATTATTATTATTATTATTATTATTATTATTATTATTATTATTATTATTATTATTATTATTATTATTTTAAGCTGGCCTTTCTTTTCTCCTTTATTTTGTTTTTCTGGGTTATCACATAAAAACAAGGTTTTGGCAGTAGAATTGGGATTGTCCAGCCTGTTCCCAGGGCCACACACTGGTGGGGCCTGGTCCTGCTGACACTGTGTACCACATCTGCAGGGAAATGCACGTCCCTTGGTGCACGGGCCAAGGGCTTGCAAGTTAAACCACTTACTGTGTTTTTCCCTTTGTAAAAAGCAGAGATTTTCAGCTCCGAGGAGAAAAATTCTAAAATTGAGGTCCAATTTGCACTCCTTACTTGCCTTTCCTGCTGCGTGCACCCTCTTACTCCTACAGGTAGTAAAACAATAAGAGCAGGAGCTTTAATAGCAGCTGGGGGAGCTGAGGAAGCAGGTAACTAAAAGTGATAATTTATTTTTTGGAGGGGAAATGTACACAAAACTGCATCTCCTGTAGGAAAACATAACAGTTGTTAGTTTCTCTGACAAAAGATTAAAAAAAAAACACCCACAACAAAAAAGAGCCCTTCTTCTCTTGCTTGAAATCTGCACCCCTTTGCCTCTCTCACTGAAGATCTGCATCCCTTTGCAGCCAGCTGGCTCCCAATGCAGCCCTTGGCAATTTAAACCTTGGGAAGTCAAACACAACAGCATGGAAGTGAGCCTTTTGTCTTCCTGCTTTGTCATTCCTGTCTTGTGTTTGATCCCAAGAAGGTTTCTCAGGCTAGAGGGAAACCATGGGCCCAGTGGAGCATCTTGGCACTGCCTGGGCACAGGTCTCCAGCTCACTGCTCTGCCCCTGCTGATGGTTTTCCCATGGGGAGCCAGGCCTCATTTCCTTCTGCTCGGCTTCCTCTTTTCCCAAAAGTGCTGCTCCTCAGCCCTGCGGGACAACAATCCCAGGAGGGCTGTGAGTACAACCCAACACTCGCACCGCTTTATCCTTCCCTAATAAACCTTTCACTGCATTTGACATGACGCAGGTCTTGTCCAGCCATGAAAGCTTTCCTGCTTATCAGGAGAATTTTTAATCAACCAGCAGGGAAAACACGGCCTGACATTTTATTGCTTCCTTGTGCTTTGCTTTTAGATGTTTCTGTTTCTTCCAGCTTGTGCTCTTGCTAATCTCTTTAGCCAGGGATCAGTGGAAAGCTTCAAGTTTTCCAAGCCCAGCAGCTTCCCCCGGATCACTTGGAGTCAGGACAGGCAGAGGAGCAAGGGGACAGTGGGGGGTTTATGGTGGGATGGGAGAAGAAGACACCAAGCTCTCCATTCACTGCAGGTTCTGGAACGGGGTTTTGTCCTGGCCACAATTACAAAACAACAAACAACGTCTGTGGGGAAGGGTCATAAGAAGTTCAGCTTTCCTCTATTAAAACCATCTGGTGCCTATAAAAAACCCCAACTGGTTGGTTGGGATGGTTGGTAGCACCTCCTCCCTGCTCGGCTCTTCCTGGCACCTCACGGGAGTGTGGTGGCACCAGAGGTGTCACAGCGAGGGACAGGGCTGCCATGGGATTAGGGGCCTGGCAGCCACACACCCCCCTGTGTATCCCTCCTGCTGCGAAGAAGGTGCCCCAGCATCCACCTCATTTCATTTATCTGAGCCAGAACTTCTTTACGAGGTGCCTGCCCCCTCAGAGTGCCCTGGGTGAGCCCCTGAGAGGGCTGAGCTTTCTGAGCAAAATAAAACATCCCTGTGAGGCCGGCGTGGGACCCTGCAAAGGGTTTCTCCAGGTCAGAGTCACCAACGCATCCCCCTCCAGCATCAACAGCGAGAGGCACCGCCAAACCTGCAGGGGATGGGAACCTTTATTAAAAAAAAAAAAAAGCCTAAACCTCTCCTTTGTTTCCAACAGAAATAAAAGAAAGGGGGGTGAAAAAAAAGAAAGAAAAAAAAGGAAAATAAAGGAGAGGAGAGCTTACAGCCAGTTCCCCAGCCTGTAACACAAAACCAGGCTGTGCTGGGAAACCTTACACCACGCGGCATCCAGCTCATGTACTCCTGCTCCGCTCGCTGCCTCCCGGATGCTTCCCCAAGCCCAAACTGCCCTTGAGAGAAGCCAAGCCTCAGGCTCTGCTGAAAAGCCTCTTTGTTTGGATTCCCTTTCCAAATCAGCGTATCCTGAGATTGAACTCCCTTCCACCCCTCTGCAGGGCTTTTTAATGTCGGGATGCCTTTGGCAGCAGCCAGATCTGCCAGCAGGTTTGCGGTCCCGTAACAGCGCTCAGCCCGAAGAGCCGGGGCGCGCTTGGTGCGAGGAACTTTCTCCATGATAAACGAGAGAAAGGCAGGGAACAAGAAAGTACTGCAGAATTACTTCAAAAGATCCTTTAATCATGAATTGTGGAATTGTGAACTGAGGAGCTAAGTTCTCCTTAATTAAACAATAGCTTTAATCAGCCTTCAGTAGCTGGCATTACTCAGAGGGTGGGGAGGCCCTGGCACAGGGTGCCCAGAGAAGCTGTGGCTGCCCCATCCCTGGAAGTGTCCAAGGCCAGGTTAGAAAGGGCTTGGAGCAACCTGGGACAGTGAAAGATGTCCCTGCCCATGGTAGGGGGTGGAACAAAACGAGTTTTAAGGTCCCTTCCCACCCAAACCATGCCATTGTGTAACATTAAGGTGCACTGTGAGCTGACCATTTTGTCTTTCTTAGACTGGAATAATTGAAAGGAAATCAGAAAAGGCATCAAAGAAACCCAGGCACAGGGCCTGGACCATGCACACAGCACCAAGAGGGTCTGACTCAAGTACTGCCGTGCGCTTTCCATGTAACCCCAAGGCCATCACTCAGCAAGGCCCTCAGGATGGACCTCGAGTCCACCACTCACTGTAGGCAGAAATAAAATGCATTTTCTTGCACTGCCCGCTCTGTCTGCAAGCTCAGGGCACAACTATGCTGCATTCATATAGCCCCTGACATGCATTAGGGTCTCCTGTCTCCCCTGGGACTTGCAAACGCTCCAAAATCCTGTGTTCCCAAAAAAGGCAGAGATGGCACTCCCAGGGCAGGATCTCTGCTGTAGCACTGACCCAGCTGAGGCCCACAAACAGCTCCAAGGCAATAATTTCAGCTGCCCCTCAGAGAAAACACAGCAATCCTTGCAGCAAGGGAGTTAATGAGAACATCACCCTGACACTCAAGGGAAACTCCCTTCTCCAAAGCCAGCCTCAGGCCCAGGGCTTGAAGCAATTTCCTGGGGGAAGCAGCTGTTTTTCACTCGCAGGTAGCTTTAACTGCTCAGTGCTGCATCTTTCCCTGTGAAAGCAAAATGCTGAGCTTTAAGCAGGTGGATTTTCAGAGTGTGGACCCAGTACTCACTTGTGGCAGAAAACTACAGTGAGAGCAAAAGCAAAGTACCTGTTGCTATATCCACAATCCTGATGTATCCCAAACACCACCCCACTTGTCTGGCAATTTCAAACATGCTGCATGCCCAGATTCTGCAGTGCCTCTGAGAGTTTTACACTCTGGGAAACTTCTTTGTGCCCAGGGTCATTTATCATTTCTCCAAAATGCTGTCTGGCTTTTCCATGGGCTTTGCATTTGACAAAGATTCATACCAGGTCAGTCAGAAAAATAAATGCCACAAAACTTCTCCTTTAAGGAAAAAAAAAACCCCAAACCACCCAACCCTCACAGCTCAATGCTTTAGAAATGCTTCCACATGCTAATCAGCCTCCTATTCAGTCCCAGACTGAATAGGACTCCAACAATGACAAAGAAATACGCTGAACCTATCCCACATTTCATCCCCTTCACTCAAAATGTTGCTGTTACCTTGGTTTTCAGCTGCTTTGTGGGAGCTGCAGCAGAATGACAGCTGCATGCTAAAGCTGCAGGGATGGTCAAGAAACCAGGAGTGCTGGATGAAAAAATATCTGGCCCAGATTATGTGGGAAAGAAAAAGGAATTATTTGAGGAGATAGTAACTGATGCTGCAATTTTTTAGAAGAGTTAATAAGAAAAAAAATACAAAAAACCCCCAAGTCCTCTACTAAAAGCACAGCCTCTTGTGGTCAGGCAGCAAAGGGAATTTTTTCTTAGCCTGGCAAGTATGAGTAGGATAAAAGGCCCTCCAAGCCCTTCCCTTCGAGAATTATCCATTTTTGTTATGTATTATCCACTGGCAGATGCCTTAGTGCACCTTTTCCTCCATACCCTTAACCTGAAAAACCCCAGCTCTTATTGTGGGACAGGACAAGCCTGCTCCTGCTGCAGTGGGCAAATCCAAGGCTGTTTCCCTTTCCTGCAGAACATGGAAGCACCAGAGGAGAGGCACCCGGGGAAGTTTTCATGTGAATTAGGGTGGGAAGCTCCAGAACAGGTGCACAGATGTCTTAGGGACAAACTTCAGCCCAAGCCCTGACAGTCACAGACCCTCCATGGTCACTAAGGATCTGATTCAAGATACTTTGGGAGGCTGGTGATGGCCTGGCAGGACTGGCAGAAACACTGAACTTGCAGCTCCAGTGGGGAATTCAGAAGGAATTAGAGGCACCTCAGCAGCTCTGAAAGCCCCACTGGGTACCTGGGTGCCTCTGCGCTGCAAACGCTGCCTTCAAAGTGTGCCCTCGGCGGGCTCCAGCGCCCGCCCACGCGCGGAGCTGATGCTGCTCCCTGTGCTCCCATCTCCCGAGATTAGAAACTCCCAGGGGCACAAACCTGCCTGGGCAGGACCAAGGGCAGCACAGCCTGGCACAGGGATCCTTGGCCCAGCACCTGAATTCAGGGAGAAGCAGCTCCCTGAAAAGCAAGGGCCATCTATCAGTGATCAAAGAGCCACTGCAGAAACCTGCTAACACCAAACTGATTCACAGCTAGCAACTTCAAAGGAGTTTTGCTGCCTGCCATCAGCTCGCCAGCCATCCAAAATTGCTCCCTGAGCATCCCTCAGAACACAAATGCACCCAGTGGTTACTGACCAGACGTGCTTATCAGCATTTTGCCGCTGTTTGCGACTTTCCCTTTGGAAACCAGGACTTTAAAGGGTGCTGGGCCTTGCAGAAAAGCTTCGGAAGCCCTCAAAATGCTTGGGATGTGCGACTGGTTGCCACGGCCGCTGTGCTGCTACAAAGACCAGAGCAAAGCCTCGCTGTCAGCTGGGTGGGAATGATAACCAGGGCTGGGCTGGGCTGGCTGCTCCCTCCAGGCTTAAAGGAAAGCCTATCACACCACCCCCAAAACACGTCATAAATAACCTGCTGAGTGTCAAGGAGACAGGAAGCCCAGACCCCATTTGACACATTGGCTTTCAAATTCAGTGGCTGGGCACTTGGAGGATGTGATGAGGTCTCTGCTTCACGCGAGCACATGCTGAATTAACAGCAATGTAATTAACATCTGCGTGCAGGGCATGGTCAGACACAGGGGCACTGCTGGCTGGTCAAAAACAGCTGTCATTTTCCAGGTGAAAGCAGCTCACTGCTTCCTTTGTGCAGCACCAGACTGACACTGCTGGGAAACAGGAGCTCTCTGAGGGAGCATCATTTCTTTCAGGAGGGATGGCTGCCCAAAACCACTGACCAGGAACTTTCACTTCTTCTCTTTAACGCCATGGAAAGGAGAATCACGCTGTTCTCAGCTCCAGCAGCCAGCAAAGGTGATGAGGCTCCAAGAGGCGCTGTCTGACATCTGCAAGCTCTGGAAGCAGTGAAGGACACCTCAGTGCCACAGACACCTTTGGTGTTCAGGGCAAGGTCTGGGTGAACCCAGCAGTGCCAACTGCTCCAGCCTCAGTTTGCTGTGTTTCCCAAGCATCACAGGCTGTGCCCACTGGTGTGTTTTACCAGAAAGCCTGGAGGCACCTCCCAAACTTCACAGTTTCACGTCTTCCTGGGCAAGGGATGCAAAACTGTGGGGAAGTACTAGAGGATGATGAACACTCTGCCTTGACTCAGTGTCACCACCACTGTCAGCCCACCTGCAGCTCCATTTGGGCTCTGGCTGGCAGCCCCAGCCTGGCCCTGAGGGAGAAGACAAGCTCATGTATGGATGTGATCCACAGGCAAGGGACACTGAGGGCTGGGACAGGAACACACGGCACGAAGAACACAGGCATTTCCAGCGCATCACAAGCTCTGGAGTTCAATTACATGTTCTGCTTATCACTTCACTTGATGCAGGGTCTGTTTTCAACCCTCTGTCTCCAAAACATCCAGCACATGTGAAAAACAACCCCACTTGCATGACCAACTCCAAAGGATGGAGTTCCATAAGAATTTCTCAGACTTCCAAACCTGCCAGGACAAAGCTAACTTCCAAGCTCATTCACGCATTCTCTTAGTAGCAAACTCATGCTCAAGGCTTCCTTTCAAGCTGTTTGCATCAAAACCCGAACAGAGACGCTTCAAATTCCCTGGTTTTCATGGCATTCTGCCTTCTCAGGTCTAACTGGAGGAGCAGCTTCTGCTGATCACGATCCTGCTGTTGCAACTGAGCCCTTGTGTGCAGCTGAGAGGCAAGAAGGGATTCTCCGGCATAACTTCCCAACAGCTGCTCCGACACATCCCTGGGCACAGACACCCGATCCACACGGAGGAACTTTCCACCTGCTCTAAAATTGTGGGGCAGGTAGTGCCCCTGCAAGGTGGGTGTCATGGGAGAGAGCGAAACGGAGACGGGGTGGCTTTGAAAGGGATACGAGTGCCCTTCTGAGAAGGGGTCCTGCGGATCCATGAAGAGATGTGACACACAGGGCACCCTCCTCACAGCTTTTGGCCAAACCCACCCAGCTTAGGTATCTGGAAAGGCAGATGGAAGGTTGGCCACAGGCCGGGCCTCCAGACACATTGGCAAGGGGGGAAGCACAGAAGTGCATTCAGAAATCTGACTTCAGGCTTTTATAATTACAGGATAAGTGCTGGATTACTTTAATTCACCTCTTTCATTGAGGTTTTATCATTCTCATTTCTGAGCCTTTTTTTTTGTTTGTTTGAAATATGAAACCTGACCTATCAAAAGAACCAAACGAGGCCTTAAGACAGAACAAAAAGGAAGAAATATTAAAAAAAATATAAATATATGACAGCACTCATACAAAACCCCAGCTGGCAGGGGGGAAAGCCACATCCTGGGAGGGGGTTTCCCTGCTTCCCCCCTCATGCCAAGACACAGCCCCTTGGGATGCCAGGGAAGCCGCCGTTCCCAGCGCTGGGATAGGAGGGTTTGAAGGCTGCTGCCTTTCCCCACGCTGCCTGCAACAGGCAGGCCCTTGTTCAGGCGCAGGCAGGCCAGGAGACCACAAGGGTCCCTTCTGGATTGCCAGGGATGAAGTGGGAGCATTGTGCGAGGGGAGCGGGGAGGACGGAGCCGGCTCCGCCAGAGCAAGCCACGCAGCCGAGCCGGGCCTTCGCCTCCCCCTCCTTCCAGGCACTGCAGGCAGGGATGGAGCCCTGCAAACACCCTGCCTATCTCACACCCTGAACAGGGGCCCTGCTCTGCCAGAGGTTCCCCAGCTGTGGTATGCAAACCATTTCTGGGTGGTACACGGAGCACACACGTCTGGGGAGACACCACCAGCCCGTACCCAGGCAAACAGAGCCAGACCAAAGCAGCCCGAGAGAGGCATGCATATTAAATGGAGATTTAAAGGGTACAAAAATAATCCGTTTGATCTAGGAGTGATGTTTACATTATTTGCTGTGCTCACTACAAACAGACAATTAAAAAAATGTCATCTGCTGTAATTGTGATCCCATCTCCTGCCTGTCTCGGCAGCAAGTACACAGGATTCAAAGCACTCCTGGCCATGAAGCAGTTGCATGTAATTCTGCTTTTCCTGGAGACACATCTTCAGGCTGGCCAAGTTCCACCAACTTGGGAAAGTCAACAGATTTATACCCCTGAGGACTCAGTCTGCCACGGGTACAGCATTTCCTTGTTCTGCAATTAGCACCTCAAGTATAATTGTCACTAATAATCTCTTTTTGATAGGTTGGATGTCTCTTTTTTTCGCTTGTTTGTTTTCACAAAGCAAATGCCAAAAAAGTGGATTTCAAACACCTCCAAAATATTTCCCTCATCTTACTTCCAGTCATCTTTGGCTCCTTTGGTCTTTCAAGAGAGGCACAACAGATGGGTATCATGCTTTAGGTGCTGACTGTTGGTTCAATAAGAAGCTTTTCCAGGCTCAAGAAAAGCCCCTTTACTCCGGAGTTATGGCAGAGTCCAACTGCACGACAACCCCGTGCCAAGGTGCCACTTCTGCCAACCTGCCTTTGCCAGGGCACCTCCAGAGCAGCCATCCCTGGCCAGGAGCTCGCTGCCACCAAGAGATCCTCCAGGTATGAGGTGATCCATAAACATCAATGACCAAACCCCACCTAGGGATGCTCAAAACATGATGATGACTCTCCACCCACACAGCTTCTCCCGCCTGCTGCGGGCTCACTGCTCCCCGGCACGGAGGAGACACAGCACGGAAAAGGCACCACCGCGGGGTTGGGACTGTCCAGCTGGTTTAGCACAGCCAGGTCTTGTTGTCCCTTGCTGGAAACAAGAAATGGTTGGCTCAGCATCTTCTTCAAGTGCGCAGGAAGGTGTTACCCACGCGACAAGCGAGTGCTGCGCAGCGGGATAGTCCTAAAAATGAAAAACAACAGCCCCAACCCAAACAAAGCCAAGTTGCTTAGCTCATCACATCCAGCTTTACACCACTCAAATAACTCCAACCTCACCCCTCATCTCCAATTCCTCCCACTGCGTGCACTTAAATGACAATCCCAGGCCTGTTTGCACCAATTTTCGTGATGAAGCGACAGGGCCCCTGGCAGAACTCAAATCCTTTTTGCCTCTGAGAGCTGGAGGATGACACAATTTTCTACACAGAAGAGGGAAGTCAAGAGTAATCTAAACTGTTAGCCCAAATTATAAGATTATATCCCCACTTACATAAACATGTCAAGGTCCAGCTAGCACAAATATTTACTTTCAAAGTTCATTTTAGCATCAAGCTCGCTACAGGAGATGCCAAATTTGTGAGAAAGCTGCAGAGATATTAAGGTTGTAAGAGGTCTATCCATCTGTTGCTTCAAAAAACCTCCCCAAGGCAGTAAAACTTGTGTTGTACAGATTAACTGGGATTGACAGAAGAGAGAAAATTAAATTAGAGGCAGAAAAGAAGAAGGGCAGTAAATTATGTGCAGTTTACATCCCACCAGCCTGAAACATATGCTCCCATAAACCCCACTTCCACGAGCCTCAGAAGCAGGTATGCCAGATGAAATCCTTCTATTTTATGGCACAAGCAGGACTTTTTGGAAGCCGTTTTACCTGCACAAGCTGCACAAATACAAGCTACCGAAGACCCTCATCTGCCCTATCACCCTTGCTGACACAACCTTCCCCTCTTCCGAGATTAAACGCTTGACTTAGCGCCCGTCAGCAGAGCACAGGTGGCTGCTCAGAGCTTGCTGAACACCAGGAGTCCCTGCCAAGGGGAAAAAGCAGGTCTGAGAGGAGTCAATTTAACCCTAGATGCTACATCTGAGGGGCCAGGCTCCAAAACACCCCACCTCGAGGGGCAGGGCAGGAGGCTCTTCCCCACCTGGCCACGTTTCCTGTATCAGGAGATTTGGTGGTGCTGTGCTGCATCAGGGCAGCAAAACCCCACAGAACCAAGGAAAGTTGCCCCCTGAGATCAGCCCCAGCTCCCCCCAGTAACAACTTTGTGCTCCAAGCAGGAGGCGCAGGAAACTCCGGGCAGACGGATGGGCTGAGGATGAGCAGGTGGAGTGATGTCCACCCATCACGCCTCTTGTTCTGCTGCTCAGAGGGTTCCCCATCATTCTGCAATGTGAAGACACTGACCAGCTCAGCTTCAGACCCACCCAGACCTCCTCAATCACATTCCCAGATGTTTCACAGTGATCAGTAGACAGGGACAGGGCAGTGGGGACTCCTCCACACCACCAAGCTCGCCTGTGGCCCTAACAATTTCAGGAAGCATCTTCTAATTCTCCAAACAGAGCCCTCCCAGGAGGAGGAAGCAGATGGAGAAAGTTATTTTCCCCCCCTCGCATGACCTGCTTTAATAAATGCACACTCAGTTCTTTTCTGCCTTTTTTTTACCGAGTTAAGCACGGGCATGGAATTGCTGGGAAGTTCAGAGTGTCAGCGATGAAACCTCTTGTTCACGCAAGGAGCCAGGGACTTATGAGTGCCAAGTGCACTCATTAGAGGAGTGGGCTGGTCATTCAGTAACATCCAGCTCCCTGCCAACTCAGCTCAAGTTGGAAATGCAGGAGAAACGGACGGTCCGGTTCAGTGGATCCTCATCCCACCCACTCCACCAGCCAGGCTTTTCTGCCCCGGGCTCCATCACTCTGCTCCCCAAGATCCTCAAGAAAGGAAGATCCAAATCTCCCTCCTGTGCAGTTGTTATCAAGGTAACCATTGTACTACTTAAGGATGAAAGGCAAAAGTGGATCTTTCTAACGACTCTCACCCAGTTAAAGCTGAAGGAAGCTCCTGATAGCTCAGCTTTGCTAATTCAGACTTTCTTAGATGGTTATGATAATTGTCTTCTGGGTAATTTGTTTAAATTTGTGTGTAAACAAAGGGTTTGTACACATCTGCAGCCTCACAGAGAGCGTGTCATTTCTGAAAAACATCTCAGCCACAGCTCACTCTTTTCATTTTCCCCTCAGAGAAAACCAATTCAAGGCCGAATTCTGGCAGTACCTGCAGCAGGAGCCAGTGCAGCGTCACAGGCCTCTGCAAATCAAATGGCCAGTTTTAATATTTCTTAAAGTGCTCCTCAAATGAGAAAAAGCCTTCTGTTTCCCTGCTCCTCTGAACGTCTTTGGGCAGCTGCTCAAGAGGCGTAACTCAGTTGGACTGCACTGGATGCCACTGGCCTTGTGCCCACAGGCACCAGCAGAAGACCTCTGCTGGTCCCTCCACCTCGAAAGAAGTCATTTCACCCAATTCTACTCTTTATTGTCTTATACAGGACAGGACAACTGATTTTTTTCCCCTGTATGTGTAAATACCCATCAACTTGTACCTGTCCAGCTTTCTCTGACAGGAAGGGTTCAACTAGGACACGTTTTTTCCACTTTCCGAGTGTTTTCTTGGGATTTTTTTTACAAGAAAATGGGAATCAAGTGCTTTGAAATGTTAAGCTCATAGTCTTTCCTGGCAAAAGGCAGAGAGAAGAGCAAGCCAGGTTTCCCATGAGTGGGGCAGCTTTCACAGCAACTCATGCCCAGTCATCCACAGGCAGCTCCGATACTCCTGGTCTGGGTGTATCCATTCCCAAACACACCTCATGGGCTCTTCATCCCCAAACACACCTCATGGGCTCTCCATCCCATAATTGCCTCCCTCACCATGTCCCACCCATGCTCTTCACCTGCCAGTGATCAGCCAGATCTAAACTTTCCTTCAGCTGCTGAATTCATGCTCTTGCATTTAAATGCTCCTCACCCTAAAAAAACCCCAAAACAACCCAACAACAAAACAACAACAAAGAACCCCAACAAAAACCCCTAAACAAGCCAACTCTGGTGTTTACTTTCCGATTTCCACCTGTAGCAACCTGAAACAAAGCAGCAGAGTTTTGCTGTATCACATTATTCCCTGCTAACAATACTTTCCAGTGATGCTTGATAAGTCCTGTTTACCCAAACCAGCACAAGTAGAATAACACATGTCAGCCAACTGCTTTTTCATTTAGGACCCTTAGCCCAGAGAAGGGGAAGCAAAACCCTTTTCCGATTCAAATAGCACCTACTCATGCCAGGAATGCCTCAAGTTAAGAAAACTTGCGTAAATAAAAGTTTTTAAGTTCTGACTCCTAGGAGCTGTTTTACTAGGAATTCGACTTTCTGCTTAAATAAGTGAGGTAAGTCCAGCTAGTTATGTTTCTACTTATATTAGTTTCATATATGGGATATTGAGTATTTTTATTTTTTCCAGATCCGAGAAGATGAAGCTTTCTGCACTGGCCCCTATTCTTGTGGGAATATAAAGAGAAAACCATGCCTCTCCTCTTAATGTATTAGTGCCCCATAATACACACCAGATGATCAATAAACTGCATAAAAATTAAATCAAACTGACAGTCTTTAAAAAATGGGCTCTAAGCAGAAACAATTGTTTTAAAGACTGTGGTGTCTGGAGTATTAAACTCACGTGCTGTTGTGTTATTAATCTCTTTGTTGGAAGCCAGTTGATTTCCCCTGCATGTGTCTGTCAATTAAATATTCAGCATCGCAGCCACAATGGAAGGGTTGATGTTTTGGAATGCAAAAAGTTTTTTTGAGACGCGCTGTTGACAGTTCCCTTCCATGCCACAGCATCTCCAAAAGCCATGGCATCTCCAAAAGCCAAGCAAGGCAGGCGAACCCAGACCTCTGCTCGGGGCTGCGGGAGCGCTCCGAACGTCTCTACGGGAGTGAGTTCAGCGAGATGGGAGAAAGAGAGGAGCGCTGCTGGAGCCGCCAGCAGAGCGACACGCAGCACCCGGAGCGGCAGAGCTGCTCTTTTCCATTATTCACCAAAACACGAGCTGCCCGTAGAGCGCTGCCTCCACCTGGAGCTGGCCCCGGAGCCGCCGAGGTGCCGCTGACCCAGCGCGGGGTGCGGGGCCCGCGCCGGGGGCACCCCCGGGAGCATCCCCGAGCCCACAGTGCCCCCTGCGCCCCGCGGCAGCGCCCGGGCTGCTCCCCCACCCTCCGGCAGCGGGGCCGCGGGGCAGCCAGGCGTAAATAAAAGCGGTACTGAGAGTATCGGGGTGCGGGGGTGTCCAGCCCGGCTCTCCCCGCGGCGACCCCCGGCC
>VYZT01013905.1:77452-101155 GCA_013400735.1 Pomatostomus ruficeps
GACTAAGCTGCCCTCAGAGGACAACATTTCAAGGTCTCTCTGTCTTTCACCGGAGCGTGGCAGAGGTGTGGGTGCCTAATTTAGGCTCCTCGGATGCCTGGAGAGAGCGGAAAGAATCTTCACGTGGCAATTCTCCCCCAGCCCAGGGGCCAGCTGTGGGCACAGTGCCCAGCCCAGCTCCCGTCCACTGTGGGGCAGAGCATCCACCCTCTTCTCACCCTTCAGAGCCCGGCCCTGCTGATGGGAGCCCAGAGATCCCAGCAGCTGGCTCCAGCCTCCCCACATCCCCAGATCTCCTGGTTCCCTGGGTTAAATTCCATTTTGTGTTCAAAGCAAGGAGGAAAAAATAAACAAAAATCGAGACTTATCATTGTAACAGCAAATAAAAATTTTTTTAAAAAAGAGGCTTTCTTGTACTTTCCGGGAAATCGAAATTATGGTTTTGTATTTGCATTTACAAGACCCCTCAGGCTACTCCTGTTTGCATTTTCATAACAAAAAGATTGTGCTGTTAATTGATGCAAGCCAGGGCACACAAATCTGAAACTTGGACAATTCCTTAAGGGAGCAGCCACCACAATCGCCCAGGTCACTCCTGACAACGGGTAAGTCAGCAGTGCCAAAAAGCAGCTCCTGTGCCTTTGTCAATAATATGCAAGAGATTCATTGGTAATAATTCATTGTTTATTCATAGATGGAATTATTGAATACACCATGCAACAGTATCCTTCAAGACCTCAGATCTTCTTTTCAGTCAGACTCGAAATTCTCACTGTGGACTGAGGTTTTTTTAAATATAAATTATTTGAACTGAGTTTGTGTTACTAATGAATTTTGCTCTGCATTTTTGGAGAAGGACTGATTTTCACCACCTTCCCACCCCAGCTGAACCAAACCTCTGATGAACAAGGAATACACTGATATAATTTCTGGGAAGGTCAAAAATTGCTGTACCACTTGTTCTCTCCCAGATTTATTTCACAACCCAATAATGTGAGAAAAGGAATTGAGTTTTATTGATTCAGTCTTGTCATTTTAAGAGACTCAGCTCTTTAAGGCTATTCCTGGAATGGGCAAAGGGGCAGGAACTTGTTGCTGCCCCTTTTATCTTTGTATCAGTGGGACAGGACTATGTGGAAACCTGTTGATGACATGTCAATAACTTAGAAATTGGGAGAAGGTTTTACTCATGCCTTACTCACTCATCATGGCCAGTCAACATGATCCAGGCCAAAGGATATCTGCCAAAAAAAAACCCCCAAACCAAACCAAACAACAACAGTAAAAATGTACTTGTATTTCCCTTTCTTCTTTCTTCTCCACAGAAGTGTGTGCTCAGGTGGGACAGTAAGGTCTGGTTTGGGGCAAGAGGAACCCAGTGAGAGCTTGTGTTTGCACCAGGTGCACAGGGTGGGTTTGGGGAGAGAGCAGGGAAGGGAGAAGGCTCCAGTTTCTGCTCTGAAGCTCAAGGAAGTCATTTATCCCACCCATTATTTAATGTAAAATAGCTCTTTGTTGGAGCAGGGAGTGAACCCTCATGTTCCTGCTTACCCCATCCCACCCACCCTGGGCCAGCAGAGCTTTAATGAGTCCCCACAAGGAGTTGCAGCAGTCCAGCCATTGCTCTGGGCTGCAGAGCCTGCTGGGCAGTAGCACTGTCCTTGGCCAGCAGTCTCCCTGTGCTCCTGGGGCTGCCCCTTGCCTGGGCAGGACGTGGCCCTGGCACTCTGGGCTGCTCCACTGACAAGTACAGAGTGTCACAGAGTCCTAGAGTGTTTGGGATTGGAAGGAACCTCAAAGATCATCTCATTCCCCACCAGACAAAGCCCTGTCCAGCCTGGCCTTGGGCACTTCCAGGGATCCAGGGGCAGCCACAGCTTCTCTGGGCACCCTGTGCCAGGGCCTCACCATCCTCACAGGGAAGAATTTCTTCCTAATACTTAATCTATACCTGCCCTCTGTCAGTTCAAAGCCATTCCCCCTTCTCCTCTCACTCCATGTCCTTGTCCAAAATCCCTCTCCAGCTCTCTTGGATCTCCTTTAGGTACTGGAAGGGGTTCTAAGGTCTCCCTGGAGGCTTCTCTTCTGCTCTTCCTGCAGTGCTGCAAACACAGATGATGTTGCAGGGCCGTTTGGTGCCTGCAGTGTGCCTGCTGGGATGCTCACTCTGATGCCCTGCCCCGTGCCAAGCCACCCCCTGCCCCTCAGACCCACAGCCAGGTTTCCCTTGGGAAGCCGCTTTGCTTTTCTGTCACAGGGAGGATTTTGGCAGCGACTCTTCGGGAGAGGGGACACGCAGTGTGGGAGGACCAGGCTCTGCCTATTGTATTTCTTGGAGCTGCTAATGACCATGGCTACAGCAATCCTAAAATAAGAAAGGGACCTGATTGTTCTCCGTTATCTGAGATTGTTCCCCATTGAAGAGGGAAATCGGAGCGCGGTTACGTGCTGCTCATCAGGTGGCCTGACCCGGAGTCACCAGGCCGGAATACCAGCGAACTTCTGGAAAGTCCAAAGCTGAACCTCCACTACCCGGTTCAAGGGTATTTTTAGCATCACCAGCTGCTGCTGCTGGAGAAAACACCCTCAGAAGGGCTGCGAGTGGGGGCACTGCCCAGCCCACCCCCTGGCAGGAGGAGGTTGAGGGCTGGACACCTGCTGTGTCCCCTGCCCCTGTCCCCATGCTGGACACCAGCCCCGGCGCCAGGTTGTCCAACCTGCACAGTCAACACTGCCCTGTTAAATTTTTACAAAGGCTGGAGTTAGACCTGTCACTGCAGAGAAAGGCAAATAAAAGTGAAATCCAAGGGGGGCCCAGTCCTGCCCTCCCCAGTGCCGCTGGGAAGGATCAAGCCTCATAAACCTTCAGGTCATTAAAATGAATTAGCTGATAAATGTCATCCTGGTGCAGCGTTTGGGGCTGCTCAGGAAGTTGGGGGTCCAGGCTGCTGCAGGCCAGGAGGGTCAGCCCTCAGGCACGTGTCTCAGTGACCCGTGGGGTGGGGCACTCTGTGGTCACGGACCCGTTCCTGGCATCCCGAATCGCTCAGGGTCAGCAATATTCAATTTGCCAACAACTTAAAGTCCAGCCTGTTTTGAAACCAGCATCTGTATCCCTGCCAAGTTTCACAACCCTGATGTTTCTCCCTAATTTAATTTAGTTCCCCTAAATCTTGCTGGCTCTTGACATGATTGGAGGATTTCAATTTTTGTTATTACAAAAATGAAAAAAACCCTCGAATTACATGATCCCAACAAAAAGCTTGAAAATATGAGCTCGAAATCTCATCCAAAAGATCAACACAGAAGCTGTAATAAAGGACGTTATTTAATTTAAGATTTTCTAGAGACCAAATCCCATGATTTGAAGGAGCCTCATTTATAATTTGGGGACACTGGGGACTGGTAGCACCTTGTGTACAGTCACAGCTGTGTGTCTGTTTCGTCTGCCATCCCTGTCCTCAAAAAAGAGAATAACAGCACCATCTACTGCCATTCCTCAGCATCTGCTTGGGAATACCAAACTCCAGCTCC
This sequence comes from Pomatostomus ruficeps, assembly GCA_013400735.1. Classification (NCBI taxonomy): domain Eukaryota; kingdom Metazoa; phylum Chordata; class Aves; order Passeriformes; family Timaliidae; genus Pomatostomus; species Pomatostomus ruficeps. The sequence goes on from VYZT01013905.1 coordinate 80,987, forward strand.
ATCAAAACACCCCAGCAGGTCACGGCCCGGTATTGACGGAGAAACGAGCAAATTTGGACTGCCAGAATCAAAAACCAGCAGCCTAAATTACTATTGATGCGTGCTAATTATTAAAAAATCCAGGCCTGAATAATCCACCTTCCCCCCAAAACCGGTGGCATTGAAAAAAGCATTTCAATGGACCCGCATTTTCATACATTTCCCCCAAATCCTTTCATGCGTTTATGAGTGCAGCCTTGAAGGGCTGTCTGTAGAATTCCCAATTTTCTACCGGGCAGGCACTTTCACCGTCAGCAGCAGCTCATGAAAGAGGTGGCACATCACCCTCGCTTCCAGGCCGGTGAAATCCGGGTCTGTGCTCGGGGCTGGCCAGCTCCCAGGAGTTTGTTTGAAAGGCAAGAATGTGCCGTGGTTTAATTACGCTCCTCGGCCGGGGCCTAAATGAAAGCCCCGTTATAAGGAGCGGTCTCAGAGGAGAGGTCCCCGCTCGGGTTTTTCTCCCCGGATTGATTACCAGTTAACTCGGGGCAGTTAACACGTTTGTAATGTCTGGTCCGGGCACTTCCCGGGTATTTGTTGCAGGACACAAACATTCGTGGTTTATAAAGTAAACAGGCCCACCGACATTTTTTCGGCACGGATTTATTTCTGGTCGCAAACCGTCTCAATGGCCTGGTTGAGAATGCTCCTCATCCGAGTGAAAAGTGAGGGAAAAATTAATATCTTGTTCCACGTCTAGACCAAGCCATTTTTATGGGCCACCCTGCAGCTTTTGGCATCGCCTTCAAAGTGTGAAGCCCCTGGTGAAGAACACGGGCCCTGGTGGGGCAGGTGTGTGGTGGCCACCATGGGGCAGCAGGAAAGGTGATGCTGAACGTGGGTTTGTGCCTTCCCACCATGAGTCAAGGCTGGATTGAGGCTGGAGGGTCCTGGATGTGTCACTGGGGAAGCAGAGAGAGGCTTTGGAAAGACACCACAAACAAAAAAGAAAAGGAGCAAGAGTGGAGCTCATCAAGAGATGAAGCGGCACAAGAAAAAGTGAAGCCTGGGGCCCCACCTGTGGGGGACCCTCAGTCCATCCTGTCCTGCACAATTATCCAGCAAAAAGTGGAGTTTCAGCGGGGCAGAGCTCCAGCATCGCCTCACGTGAGCTGCGAGGGCCAGGCTGGGTATTTGTATACAATGCCTGAGTCCCTGGGCTTATCTGCTCCCAGCTCTCTCTACCTGCAGGAGTCATTGTCCACGAGCCTCAAGTATTTCAATGTTTGCCAGGGCCAGGCTGGGCCCTCCCCAAATATTTGCTCCAGCACACAGCCTGGGTTTGCCTGGTCATCCCTCTGTGCCATGATCCCTCTGTGCCAGTCAGTGCCAGCGGGATGTAAAGGAGCTGCACAGCCCAGCTCTGCCATGCAGAAACTTCCCTCCCTCTGCACCAAATCAGGGAGAAAAGAGGTTTTCCAGGCACAGCCCTGCAATGCTGTGGCTGAGCAAGGTTGTGCCACAAGGTGACAAAATTTAATGGTTGCATGGCAGCAGCCCCTTGAGCAGGAGGGGATGGCAGGACCTCAGTGCTCTGCACCGAGTCTTCAAGGGGCACAGTGCACACAAAAAATCTCCCCAGCAGCCTTCAAAGCCTGCTCTTTGCTCTCGTTTATCTTATCTGGTGCCCCACTGAAGTATGGATTGACATAATACTCACCTGATGTATTAATGTTGCTGCTCACCGAGAGGATCTCGGCTCTGTTTTCTTTGAAAGTCTTGCCAGAAACCATGGAGCTCCTTACAACATGAGAGGGGTTTATAGCTCTGAAAAGGATTTTCTCCCCCATTTGTATTCTGAGTCCTTTCACAGAGACTGTTTGCTTCTGTGATAAGAGCCAGGCCCAAAAACCGAGGAGTGGTAGGATCCTCAGTTTGGGTTAGAAGCACATTACAAAACTACAGCACTTGAAATACTGACTCAGCAGGAATCATTTGTTTCACACCCCCTTTCTAGCTGCAATTTTTTTTCCCAAAAATTATCTTGCAACACAGCCTTTTAATAGCCAGAAGGGACAAGCCTTGTCACACTTGTCACACACATTTCCAGTTTAAAAACTTTTTCATTTTCTCTTTAAGTGCACAAACTTCCCTTCCTGCTTTACTTTTCTGTGCCAATTTAATTTTGCTTGGGACACTGGATTTGGCTGAAGAAATGTCTCTAAAGAAGAAAAACAATGCTGTTCAAGTTATGAAATGGACCTTAATGCAGCTCAAATGACTTTACAAATGTACACAAAGTTGCTTTGCAGAGCACAGCATCAAACCACTAAAAGGGGGATATTTTTCCTATAAAACCAAGCAGATTCCCTGGGATCTATATCCAGCCTATCTTTTCCTTCATTTTGAATGGGATGAAGAAATGCTTTTATATGAATTTTTGGGCATAAGTTATCCTTCTAGCCAAAGGTGGACTGAGAAAAATCAGAAGTACATTACCCATTTTATTTTAAATAGTGACAGCGATCAAACCTTGGGACACTTTTTTGCATATTGGGTTAGTGGTTGATCTTTCTACCTTCATATCTTGCTTTTTGCTGCAGCTGCACACAAAATATTGGGCTCAGCACAGGAGGGGATGAAGTTAGGTGGCTTCAGCTCTCCCGAGACTCAGACTAGGGCATTAGTGGTCTCTTCTGATCTTCAAAATCTGCAAATTTGCTCTGAATCAGGGATTATGAAATAGCAAAGAGTAAATCCCTTTAAAATTGGCAGTAAATGTCAGGAACTACACTTCAAACACCCAAAGACACAGGTTCACTGACAGTCATTGCCCAACAACCCACAAATAACTCGTGTGCTCCATCACGGACCCTTATCTCCTTTATCAGTATTGCCTACATCAAACACTGAATGTCAAAATCCTCCTGTTTCCAAACCATGAGACTATTTTGAAACAGTGAGATTAAAAAATGAAAGAAAAAGACACCTCCCCCCTCAAAGTGATGCATTTTGGGCTCTCATTTAACCTGTCCTTGCCTGCCCACCTTTTCCCAGCCATGCTCCCACCTTTACACCCTCCTGCTTTCAGCAAAGCCTTGTGCTACCAGTTGCTGGGAAAGTGGGCAAAATGCTTCCCAAGAGATGCTTTTCGGGGTGACAAACCCAACTGCAAAAGCACCAATCACACAGGTCTGACAAGGCACCATTTTCAAACGGGTTTGTTTTCGTCTGCCCTTCAGAGACCACCACTCTGGGTGGCTCTGTGACTGCGTGTGCCTGTGTGGGCATGGACACCTGATAAATGGCCCAAAAAACGCTGGTGGGTCATGATGTGCATTATGGAACCCTGCCCTGATTTTACTCTTTCCTACCGGACTTGGATGAAAAGCCTCTAATAATGGTCCTCAAGGAGAAAACGTGGTCATTTCACAGAATGGTTTGGGTGGGAAGGGACATCAATCATCTTATTCCACCTCCGCCATGGGCAGGGACACTTTCCTCTATCCCAGGCTGCTCCAAGCCCCATCCAACCCGGCCTTGGACACTTCCAGGGGTGGGGCAGCCACAGCTTCTCTGGGCACCCTATGCCAGGGCTACACCACCCTCACAGGAGAGAATTTCTTCCCAATATCCCATCTAACGCTGCCCTGTGTCAGTGTGAAGCCATTGCCCCTTGTCCTCTCACTCCATGTCCTTGTCTAAAGTCCCTCTCCAGCTCTCTTGGAGGCCCTTTAGGCAGTGGAAGGGGCTCTGAGGTCTCTCTGGAACCTTCTCCAGGCTGAACACCCACAGCTCTCCCAGGCTGGCTCCAGAGCAGAGGATCTGAGCCCTCGGATGATCTTTGTGGCTGGACTCACTCCAGCAGCTCCATGTCCTTTTATGATGAGGACTCCAGAGCTGGACACTCCATGGTTTTTCCTGTTTCTTGACCCATTCTTGCTCATGTTTCCATCCTCAGACAGCACCCTGGTGGCTGAGAAGCTGCTGTTCTCTGTAGCACACACCCCACCTGAAGGCAAGAGTGAGAACAGACCCAAACAGAAAAAGACCAAAGGAGCACTGAACTTAAACTCACATGAAAAATAATTGCATAAAAGGGGAATCTTGCTTCCTAAAATAGGCTGGCACCAGGCTGTAACACGAGACCCTTTTGCTTATGCCAGATGAGGAGAGTGAGCTCAGCATGACCGCCTGCCCTTACAAGAACCCAGCCTGGACAACACAGAGCTCTCTCTGCTGCGGCTCTAGACCTTTGATTTTAAAAGAAAGCAATAAACAGCACCTTGCTTCAAAAGTCTCACGGTCCATAGAAATTAAACCTGGCCAGTTCAAAAGGCTATTATTAATGTGCCTTCTTGTGCAGATATGATCTCAAGAAAAACACACATCTAGGACTAATAATAACAAATAATAGAGTTATTCATACAGCTGCTGCTTACACGATGGCAATTTCCCCATAATTGCAGGCACAGGGAATGGGCACACAAACAGCAGTCTGTAGTGCCTCTGCCTGCTCAGGGCTCAGGCTGAAGCTATTTCTTTAGGTACATATACTTTTGGGAAGAAAAGTATTTCAAACTCCGACAGAACCTCGGTGAAGCTCTCCTGCATCCCTGCCTGGTGCTGTGTCCACACCAGAAAAACACAAGGAAAAGAAAAACAAAAGGTGTGAGCACGAAGGTGTCTCAGAGGGAGAATGGTTCCTGGGAAGTGGTGAGATAATCAGACCTGAGAACTCTTTGCTCAGCTGGAGACAGAGTGAAAAGGCTCAGCAGAGGTGGCTGTGAAGTCACCTCCAGGACCTGGAGCTCGGCACCCTTCTCAACAGGGCCAGGGCACGGGAAGTTGTGCTGGCAGTCACACAGGGCTCATTAAGTCATTGAACTCAAGGTCACCTGCAGCTGCAAACAGGGCAGGGAGGGAGCCTCGTGCCTCTGCCGTGGCTCCTGCTCCTCCAGGCAGCCACCCACCCACGGCCAGGTACCCGTCACCTGTCTGCTCCTCACTCCTCTGTGTGCATTCCAGCCCCTGCCTGGGGACTGGCCCTGGGTGCCACAGCCCTGAGCCGGAGGCCAAGCACGGCTGCCTCTCCTGAGGAACCTGTCCATGGCCATGGCTTAGCAGAGAGGTGATAAAAGCACACCCAGATGGGATTCTCATTTTTGAATCCAGCTACAATTACAATTTCAGAGCCCAGGACTGCATTTGAGAGCCCAAATTCCCACCTTGGATGCCATCTAGTGCTGAGTGCTGAGAGCAGAGGAGCTTCCTGGGTGCCTGGAGTTACTGGGAAGAAAATCATCTCCACTCCTCTTCCAGGGGCTGCTGGCTTGTGCCAGACTTTATTTCCCAAGATGCCACTGAAAATCACCTGTGATTTGGGTTGATAAAATTTCTTCTGACCACTTCTTTATCTACCTTTTGTCTTTTTTGTCTCTAATATAGAATAATTTCAGGAGTAAGCAACCACATTGGCAGCATAGACTCAGGAGATGGAACACTTTCAGGAGGAGGTATTTTCTGGAGTCATCTAAAATCTGTTTGCATGGTTTTGATTTCCTGGAGATGAACCACCCAGCTGAAGGGTTGAGGTTGTCCCAGGGCCAGGTTGCAGGGCTGAGGATCCTCAGTCAAACCCCAAATCCAGGCACTCTCAGGAAGAGGGCAGTGTATTTTTCCCAACTCCAGCACTACCATTTTGTCCACTTCCCAGTGCTGCTGGCTGGAAAGTTTACTTTGGATATTAGGAAAAACTCCTTCACCAAAAGGGCTGTCAGGTGTTGGAACAGGCTGTCCAGGGCAGTGCTGGAGTCACCATCCCTGGAGGGATTTAAAAGCTGTGTAGATGTGGCATTTGGGGACATGGTTTGGTGTTGGCCTTGGCAGTGCTGGGCTCATGGCTGGACTCGATGATGTCAAAGAGCTTTTCCAGCCTAAATGATTCCATAATTTTATTATTTTTCTGTGTGATCTCTACAGAATGGCCACCCCACTGGTGACAGCACATGCCAGTGCACACAGTCCTTCCACCACCCAGACTCAGTCCCCAAAAACACTATGAGGCTCTTTGAGGTGAAATCCTCCTTCCTCCTCCACACCCCAGAGCTCAGGAGCACAAACCTCACATGTTCTGGGTACTCCCAAGGACGAGCCTGGGTCTGTCTCACCCAGCCCAGGTCTCACCTTTGCACTGCAGTGCAGACATATCCTCAGGGCATGTCTATCCACCCGCTCAGGCTGCTCAGGAGCTGGCAGGGAGCAAGTCAGGTCTGGTTTGGGAGCTGCTGGATGGCGCTGGGGTGCAGAGCCGGCTGGGTTTGCCTGGGCACTGTGCCCGCTGCAGTGGCTCCTCAGCCCGGGGCCGGGACAGGAGGCTGCACAGAGCTGCTGCCCCGCAGCTTCCTGCTCCTCCACAGCTCCCCACAGCTCCCCAGGAGCTGTGGCACACCCCACCCACCCCTCACTCTGCTTTCCTCTGCTTCTGCTGGCTTCTTGCCCTCCCAAACTGGCTCTTGCTGCAGTGAGGCCATCGGGAGCATTCTCTGGGGTCATGCATGGCTCCTGCCTCCTCTTCCAGGGGCACAGGGACGGAGCCTGCTCTGGGAGAAGCTGCAGTGATTCACTTGCAGGCTTGCCTGCTGCTTTATTAACTCAGTGTTTTCATCTGCAGCTTCAAGTGGTGCAATTTTGAGATCAAAGCCCTGCCCTGATCTAATGGCTCCATGTAAGCCCGGCTTTTCCTTCACACGCATGGGAGGCTCTGCCTCCAGGAAAGGTGGGAGACTCAGCCTCAGCCAGTGTGAACCTATCCACAGAGGAGGCAAAACTGGACTAAACGTTGCTCTCACTCATCCCCATCCAAAGTTAATTGGCTTTAATGTGGGAGGAACATACCTGCTCAACTGATCTCGGTCAGACCAGGCCCTGCAGAGTGTTTAAGAAAACCCACTGGACAGTGCTGCCTGTGAAACTGCTGCAGCTACCCCTGGCCTGAGGAGAGTATCCGCAGCTGGAGAGTGTCCTGCATGGACAAACAGAGGGCAGGACACAGGGCAGGGGGCTGCTCCATCTCCCACCAGCAAGGGGAATGTTTGTGTTCGGCTTCTGGAGCGACACTCAACTCCAGTTTGTTTAAAGATGCTGTGCACTCTCTGCCTTGTGTCTTCAACCTCCCCACATATGTCCTTTCCTCCCCTGTTTCTGCAGGACAAGAAGGTTTTAAACGAGGCCATGGCTGTTACAGAACCATTAAATAGTTATGTTGAACCCAAAGACCATCTACTTCCAACCCCCTGCAATGAACAGGGATGCCTTCCACTGTCCCAGGTTGCTCCGAGCCCTGGCCAACCTGACCTTGGACACTTCCAGAGATGAGACAGCCACAGTTTCTCTGGGCAGTCTGTGTTTTACCACCTACATCATAAAAAGATTTCTTCCTTACATTGAGTCTGAATCGACCCTCTTTAAGTTTGAAACCAACCTTTGTCCTGTCACAACAGGCCCTGCTAAAATGTCTTTTCAACTTTTTAAGTCCCTGTTTAAGGGAGAACAGACCTACCAGCAGCCAGAAATGCTGGTAGGTGCTGCCCAACATCGTTCAACACATCAGGAATAGCAGATCCTGCACCTGGGATAACTCACAAGATGAACCTCAGGTGAACCTGCACAGAAGGGCCGTGAGATTTCATTTTGGCTTAGGCCTGCCATAGCAAAGCTTGGCTTAAACTGTTTAGGAGTCATTCTATGAAAAAATGAAGCAAAATCTGTCAAAAACAGTTGCATTTATGCACAGCAGTTCAGGGCAGGAAGACAGCAGGGCATGGGACAGAGCCAGTCTCACCAGTACTATTGGAATGTAAACACGGTCTCTATATGGCTGAAATCCCCAGCCTGAGGGCACAGGAGAACATCCTAAGGGTGCTCCAGCTGGATCTCCTCTCCAGAGTCAGCTCTTCCTCAGAACAGGGTCCCAAGGCAGCCTGCAGCCCCCAAACACTGCCCTCCCTCCCTGGGGTGTTGGCTGAGGCCATCTGCCCTGATGTGTGACAGCTCAGGAACCACCTGAACCAGGAGCAAACCAGCCACCCCCAGACCTGAAATGAGCCTAATCCTGTTCTCATTGACCTATTCCATCATTCCTCATTTTCCAAAAAAAAAAAATCACTCATTTTGTTCTCCAGCATGAGCCAGGAAGAAGCACCACACTGCAAGGGGTCCCTTTCCTGTGTGAAGCTCTATTTATTTGTTGTGCACAGAGCAGTTGATGTGTGTCCTGCTGATAAAACACAGGCTGTGGTTCAACAGATCAGTGCAATAGCCCTGCTCACAGCCCCTCTGAGCAAAGGGCTGCTGGATGCTGAATGTTTCCTCATCTAATCTTTCACACTTCAGCCTTTCTTCATGTAAAGCATTGATAATTAAAAATGCAGAAGGGGATGATCATGAGGAGAGATTAAAGAACTCGAACAAAATATTTGTAACAGTAAAAGCATTACATTACAGGGAACAATGTCTTCTATTAACCGACTGCTGTGCAACAGAGCTGAGGGATCCCAAGCTGTGGCTCAAAGTCCCTCTGTGTTAGGTGACAAGAGCTGCTGTGAAAAGCAGACAAACTCCCTGCAGGATGCAAAAGGCAGCCCAGCAGATGTTTACATCTCCAGTTTCTCTGACACAGATCCTTAATTTCCTCTTAGTTTTTTGCTGAATTCCAAAGGTTGATAAAAAGCTGCCTGAATCAAGATTTGAGAGGCTCTATTCTTCGAGCTACTCTGCATTTTACAAAGAGAGATTTACATCAGATGATACATCAGTTAAAAATAAATGGGAAATATCAAGTAATCCCACAGGTTCTCATATCTTGAATACTGAAATGACTCTCACTAAACAATGAGTCTCATTTTTGCCCTTGGAAATATCATACACAATGCCTTCTGTTCTGATAGGGGTTTTGTTTTGGAAAGCTGTCTTAATAGACACTGCTTACTATTTATGTCAAAGAAAGCAGACCCAAAACCTCTGCTTTGCAGCTGGAGTAGGATGGGATATGAGGTTCGTTCTTGTGGGATTTTTCCTAGGATTCTGTGCTGGCTTTGGCTGAGGTAGAGTTAATTTTCTTCCCAGGAGCTAGTACAGGGCTGTGTTTTGGATTGTGCTGAAAACAGTGCTGATAATACAGAGCCTCATCCCTCGTAAAAACAGGAAAGCCTTGGACTCCAAATGAAGGATAAGCAGCAAGGAATCCAGACTTTCAGCTTCGAGTTTCACAAAAAACCCCCACAGGCTTTCTTTATTAGGGCTCAAGAAGCATCAGGGCTGCCTCCAGAGTAAAAATTGCTTCTACTGCTCATGGAGACCCAAGAGCATCCTGCACCGTGACCCTGCATAAAGGGTTGGTTACTATGGACTGGAGAGAGATGGAATTCAAATGCTGCCTGGATATCCCAGCTCTTCTGCAAGACAAAGGAAGTGAGTGATTGCATACGCAGCTCAGAATAAAAATCTGGCCATCCAGAGTCATTTCACTGCACAGCTAAGCAGGACATGGATCTGGTTTCCATTCCTTCCTTTTAGCCACAGTACAGCTAAATCAGTTCACTTAAACTGGAGGGGAATCCTTGTACCAGAGCCCCACCCTGTCCTAAACTGCCTAAGCAGCCATTGGCCAAAAATCCCATTTACCATGCCTCACCTGCATGGCTTCAGTCACTTCAGAAAGGAGAAGAAGCAGCAGATAGCATTCATTTATCATTTATTATTATGAACAGAATTCCTCAATACAATTACACTTGTGGCGGAGAAATGCTTCTTAGCGTCTCGTCTAAACCAAGTGCAGCTTTGAACCATTCCCACATGTCCTGTGACTGGATGCCAGGGATGAGAGCTCAGCATCTCCCTCTCCATGTCCCAGCCATTCCTCCCAGAACATGCCTTCCAGCTTCGTTACCCTCCTCTGGATGCATTCAAGGACCTTCAGAAGGAGCAGGACAGTTAAAAAAACCCAAACAAATAATGAAAGAAAAGAGTCAGAATGGGCACTTTATAAAGAAAACTGAGAATAAAGACTCACAGCAAATATGGTCAAGTGAACATAGAGCATGAGCTGGAGGCCAGACAATTGAGATATAACAAACAATGAGGAATTCAACAAACAGAAAAGCCCTCAATGTTAGGATGAATTAATTTATTCAGCCAATCCCTCTGCTTCTACTTGCCCTAACAAATTTAATGCCTAAACCAGAATTTGAGAAGCAGGCAGGGCAAGGAAAAGGCACACCAGAAGAGGTGAAAAGGATCAGAAGCAGCGCTTTTTCCACTATAACCTCTCGGAATTTACAGCTCTATCTCATCAGAGGCCATGATCACACATGGGGTAACCTTCAGCAGCCGGGTTTGCAGGTTGTCCTACAGGATATGCTGTCAATCACTGTATCAGTCATTGCTCTCTTTATTTTTCTCATGCTTGTATTCCACATCAGCCTTTCTCAGTCTCAGGGAGGGTTAAATGGTTTTCCAGCTGATCCTTGGCCACGGTTTCTTTCCACTCCACTCAAGCAAGGGCCAAGTCCAAGCCTGGCTCTGCGCCGTCTGCCTTCAGTACTACTCGATAAGTTCCTTTTGTCTGGAAAACCCTTCAGATTTATCTCCCACTCCTCCCATGCAGAGATAAGAGCCAAATCCCAGGCACCTTCGCTGAACATGTGCGACTCAGATGGTCGGGGAGCACAGCAGGACTCCCTCTCCATGTGCAGACTTACAAGACCCAAAGTTATTTGTTGTTTCCTACTCATTGCACACCCCAGCCTGGTCCAGCTCTGCCACTGAGGGACTCAATGAGACCTCATTCTGTGCTAATTAAGCTTTGTCACTGTAATTCCTGCACACGGATCTGTGCTGGTGTAGGGAAGCCCACGAGATTCCACCTACAGCTGCATCTTCCAGATTTCTCCTCCCAGCCCGGCAAACTTGGCAAGAACATTTTGATTTCTACTCAAGTGGGCTGTGAAAAACAGAGATTCTCATCTGAGATCAGGTCTCCAAAGACTCCTGCAGAGGATGCGAGCGCAGCTCCCACGGCCACACCGGCCCCAAGGCTCCCATCCCAGAGGGCATCCTGAGGCTGGAAGCATTCCCTGGCCTTAGCAGAGCAGGAGGGATTCAGCCAGCATGGCTGACTGACAGAAATGATAAAACCAGATTAGGAGATCTAATCTTGAGGCAGCAGGAGCAACTGATGGGAAGGCCAGCTGTGAAAATCGCTGTCATTAACACGAGGCACGAGAATGGGCCAAAAATGCTACTGTAGGATGATGTCTGGTGTCACATGAGCTGGTTAGAAAACATTTGCAGGATTATTCCAATATACCATTTCTCAAATTAATCAGTAAATGCCTGACACAACATACACTGAAGTCCATGGGAAAAGCCAACTGCTTTCAGCAGGCATTGGGGAAAAAAAGGTGGAAAATTATCCTAATAGGACACAAGTAAAATGATATCCCTGCTTATGAAAGCAGCCATAGCAAGACTGTAAAATTAAATTGATGCCCAAACACACAATACAGCCTAAGCAAAATATGATACAAAATATGATATCCCTGCCTGTCTAGCACTACTGCTGCACACATCAAGAGAGGGTGTCCTGAGGCTGCTGCTTACGAACACAAAATAGAGGCAAAAGATTGTTATTTCCCATGGAAGAGGTTTGGGGTTGTTTGTTTCTACCAGGGATGGTTAAATTTAGGTTTATTTTCCCAATTCACTGCCGAGTTAGTAAAGAAAGCATCAGACAGGGGTTAATTCAGAAGCCTGGGAAACAGGGAAGGCGCCCTTTAATCTGTGTGGTTTGTGGTTTATCTTCTGATTGGTAAAGTAAGAGCGACGTCCTTTTGGTCTTCAACCCTTTGGCCCTAACTATGATTTCTCCATGGCAGTAGGACACACGGGCTGGAGAGGAATTTCCCTTTGGAATGCTGCAAGCTGGTGTTTGCACACACATTTTAGAGGGTGTTGTAGCTGTCAGGTTGCTGTGCTGTGAAGTGTTCGCCCGTTTTAGCTGACAGATCATCACTGCCCATGGAAGAGCTCTCACCTCCCCATGGAAGTGCAGGAATTCCAGGCTCCCTCAGCGCCAGGGAAAGCCTGGGTGCACAAAATTCCTCTGGAGCAGCCGAGGGACAACAACTTCTATGACAATGGCAACTTGTGCTGAAGCCTTTAGCAATTAGTTCTCATCAGAGCTCCTGGATAATTAAGGCTGCTCTCCAAACGAGCACGGCAGCTCTCACACGTTCCCCTCTGAGCTGTGCCGGGCTCGGTGACCCACATAGGGGATGCAGCCTCGGACAAGCCTCCAGCCCACAGCCCCACTGAAGTCCCAGCCACAGAATCCAAATCTGATTTATGGCAGCCTCTGCACGACCATGACAGACAGGGAACTTCTCATCCTCGAGGATGATGCCGCCACAACTGATGTGCCATGAGGAGAACACACACTTGCCAACAAAAATCGGAATTTCTGAGTGTACATCCCCATGCAAAGGCACCGATGGCCCTTCTGGCTAATTTTCCATCTCTAGGAGGCTCTGCAATTTACCTCTGATGCAACAGAGGGGGAAGATCTCTACTGCTCTTGCAAATAAACTTGCAAATAAATTGAGCCATGCTGTTGCCATGCCATCCTAATTCATAAGGCGAGATTTGCTCTCAGTTCCTCCTCTCCTTGCTGTGCACAGGTCTGGGAATACACGAGAGACCATTCAGTGAATGTCTGCAACTTACACCCACTTTGTCTTCGTGCCACTGCAACCTACACGCAGCCAGATTCCACTCCCTGGACACATTTGCTTGATTCATGCTCAGAATCTGAGTGAGTGAGGGTTTGCATTTGTCCAGACATTTTTCCTTGCCTTGCTGGCTGCCACGTGGCTGGAATACAGATGCACAAAATGTTTGGGAAGGTCTTGATGAGCCCGTGGCCACAGTGTGAGCCCCTTCCCTCCTGGAAGGTGATCCCTCTGTCACTGACTGTGGATATCCAGAGTTATTCAGGCTGCCTTCTCAAAAGTATATTCAGGGGATGAGGAGGAGGGGGAAAAACTTCTGCTGTCAGAAATGGATTTTTAATTTGATTTTTAGTCAACTATCTTGCTAATGCTGCTGTGGTTTCCCACATCTCCTACCAAAACTCATTCCCATGATGGAACCAAAAATGCTTTTTTTAAAACCTGTAAGATATTCCTACGCATGGAGTCATCTCAATCTTTTTTCCCCAGTAGCTGATTTATTAAAAATACTTAATCTCAACTGGACCAGTTCCTCAAGAACTCACCCCAGTGGCTTCTGAAGAAAGGGGAAGCCTCCATAAAATATCAGGGACAGAATTTCACAGCCATGACTGTGAGGGAAGCATCAAATCGAGGGACATAATCACATCGAGTTCCTGATGATCCTTATAATGTGGGAGATTATTTAAAGTCATACATCTTCCAGATTCTTTTTTTCCAATTTAATAATATTTGAAAGAAGCCACTCAAGTCTCTCCAACCAAGATTTCTGATGCAAGAGCTCCCCACCGCAGACCAAAAATAGCAGAATTATGAGCGCTAAAAGTGTCTAGCAAGGCTTTTCATTTTAATTCATATTTGGGAAAGGTTTCTAGCAGCTGGAGAAAGCAAGAGCTGTATTCATAAAACCCTTGGCTATTTGCCACACAAATGGTGCTTTTATTGAGCGGGGGGCAGTGGGGGGGAAGGGGGAATGTGCCTATTCCGCATCAGGAATGTGTTTCTTCGATTCATAAATCCTCCTCCTCTCCCCCAGCTGACTGAAGGAAACCTTTCTCAGTTTGCCCCTGTGATGAGAGAGGGCGAGAGCGATTCCCTGCGAGTGCCAGGGCCAGGCAGAGGCATTTCAGCTAAAACAACACGGTCATTAAAAACACACAAACAGGACTATGTGCTGCAGCCCGGCCTGGGGACAGCAGCGGGGACAAATCTGTCAAAGGTACAGCCAACCCATCATACTCACAGCCTGCCACCGAGTGTAATGCCCTGCCATAAATACAGACATTTTTCAGAGCAGGTCTGAGAGTTTCCAGCCTAAAATGCCCTCTCAGACGCAGGCGGGGAGGAGGAATGAGTTACGAGGATGGGGAACTAAAACACAGACAGATTGAGAGCTAAATAAAAATAATATAATACCCAGGTTTGCTTAAAAAATGGTGATTGAAGGTGACCTGTTGACACAACTGGAAATGGGAACTAGGACTCCTGATTTCCCTCAGGTAAAGCTCTGTCCTGGACTGCAGGTACCACAAGACTTTAAAGATGTTCCTAAAATGCAGAGGAATATCAGGCTTTAGTGACTTCACAGCTTAGCCCTGTTAAAAATGGAGCAGTCTGGGTTAATAAGAGAGGTCGAACTTTTGGCAGATTCCCAGGTGGGGAGCTTGAAATCAAAAATAAAATAAAAGCCACTTAAACATTAGGGCTTGGCAGCACCAAGTGGAAGATCTGGATAGGGATTTTTCGACTTCAGCTCAGCTCCATCTCTCTGACTTTGGGCACTCCAACCCTTGACTGCGTGTAACCCTTGACAGCCGGCCCAGCATCCCACAGGGGCTGAACCCAAACCCCGAGGTCCTGGCAGAGGCGACTGTGTGGGGACTGAGCTCACAGCATCCCTCCACACTGGGCAGGAACATCTGCATTGCACAGCCCCTCTAAATAAAAGATCCTGACACTTCAGTGAGCCTCACTTCAAGTATTTCTTCATTTCGTGCCATCTGTGTGGGGTTTAATTTTAGCCCTATTCTTGTCCTGGCCCTTGTGGACGTGGGGAACACTCTGTTCCTCCCTGTTTGCTGCTGGGCTCTGAGACAGAAAATGCTTCAAGGGCAAGGAAAGAGTGGACTGAGCCTGCGAGGTCACGGGTCTTTAAAGAGCATTTCACATGGAGGGCAAAAAAGGTTGGATCTCCTTCCCAGGCAGCCTAAACCCTTCCTCATTCCCTCCCTGGAATAGATTCTCATGGGTGCAAAGAGAAGGTTGAGGATAAACTTCAAACTCCTCCTCAGCAGCAAGTGCTTTCCCAGTGGAGCTGGGATTATCTTGCAGATTATGCCCTGAAAGAAAACATCCCTGGCAAACCACTGGAAAAAATGTTACAAGCAGCTCCCACAGTCACTGATTTTGCCTTCACCCTGCTACAAGTTATCTTCCAGGCTTTGCTGCTGAGGCTATGAAGTTTCTGTAGGAACTGTGCTGCCACAGCTTGGAAAGAAAAGGAGGATAAGACTTCATGAAAATAAAAAAATACACCCCACCTTTCCATATAGCTCAGTTCACACCCATATTTGGTTCCATATTTGTGGTCAAAGCCTAAAAGATTGATTGTGTGATTGCATAAAAGGGACTAGCGCATCGAGAATCACAGAATTGTTAAGGAAAAGACCTCTAGGATCACAGAGGCCAACCATAACCACCTGCTTTAAAAATAACCCCCAACCAAACCATCCCACCAGTCACAGAGCACATAAAAAATAACAGGAATTCAGTACTGTTACATTCTAATGGGTTGAGGAATCCAATTACTCATTTGTGCCCTTAATAAAATCTTACCCAGCAGTCTCATTCTCATGTAGGAGTGATCCTCTCAGAAATAATGTCTTTCTCTGGGTGCTGGTTAGAGTGTTGTGCACCCTGTGAGGGTCTCTCCTCAGCAGCCTCCTCATGAAATGGGTGTTTATCATGTGCATGCTTTAAATGTTCTATTTTCAGTGCAAGAAATACCCCACTCCTTCCCCACTCCCATTGAGAGTTTTCAGCACACATCCCTGCCTGAATATCACACACTGCCACACAGATTTCCACCCAATATCAACAAGAGGCCATAACAGACTCTGGACCTACACCTGTTACATTTTTGGAATAATATTTCTTGTTGTTCCATTATAATACAATCACAGAGTTGTATTTGAATAAGTAATATTTTTAATAACGCCCAGAAAAGTTAATTTCCAACACTGTGACACAAAGGGTTCAACATCTGCTCTCAGCCGCTACGTGGGGTTTGATAAATGACGTCACTGACATAATATAAATGGGAATTGCTTGGTTACAAATCTAACGTGCATAATCTGCCCCTGATGCATGCAGCTTCTCCAATATTCAAAAACCCCATTTCATGTGTCACAGTTTACCCGCTGCTGCATTATCTCATTAACTGTCTCCTCCCAAAACAGCCTGGGAATGCAAATCCTGCTGAAAATCCACAGATTTAGGGCACTTACAAGGATTGGACAGCACGCCCCAGAAGTTGAGCTTTTGTGTTAACAGATGCACAGCATCCATGGCATTTTTTTGGTCACATTGAACTGGAAAATTCATCACCCAAATGTGGTGACAGGGGCAGGGTTCTGAGGTGGGGGGCTGGACACAACTTGAGATATTCAGCTACAAACCCTTCTGTAGGTTCACGGTGGTGACTGAAGCCAGTGTTGCACCAGGCAGCACCCAGCTTCTCCTGGGTGCCCTCCCAGCCTTTCAGCATCCTGCTCTTAGCCCTGCATTTCCAAAAAAAATCCCCTTGAATATCCAGCAAAGGCAGTTTGGAGCCCAAGGCAGCATCAGCAAAATGTGAGCATGTGGTCTAAGCTCTGGATTCTGCAAGGGACCTGTGTTTCTGCCCAGGACTCCTGCATCCCGGAAAAGGGTGCAAAAAATTCCACATTTTAGCTCTCAGCCCTACCTTCTGCTGTAAATCCAGCCCTGGCAGCACAGCAGGGAGAGCCAAGGGCCAGGTATTCCATGGCAGCTCTTCCCGTGCCATCAAACTGTCCCTGCCTGTGAGGAGGGGGGACGGGCAGGCAGCTTCGATGGGGGCTCCTGGCTGGCACTGGGGTGTAACGAGGCACAGACAGCAAAGCAAGAGAGAACACGCCCTGGCAGGATGTATTTAATAAACCCAAACCCAGAAGAACCGACTGCTAACTTGCAGTGTCTGAAAAAACAAGAGAGAACCAGACACAAAGGAACCAGAGGCGTGTGAGGATGCCCTCCCCTAGAGAGAGACATACATCCTGCTGCTCAGACATGGGTTTTATCAATGAGCAGGGAAAAAAGAAAGCAGCCAAAGAAAAAATTCCCTGAGATTGCAAACACCCAGCTTCCAGCTGGACTGATCAACACACAGTCTACATTTGATTTGAGTTTTAAATAAGCTGCGACGCTACTACACAAAACAGATCATTCAGAGACGAATGTAAGCAGGGAGAGGAGATTTCTACCCAGCTTCACAGTCAAATACCATTTTGTGCGATCTGCACCAAAAATAAAAACGCCACTTTGCCAGACACCGGAGTCTCCATCTCCTAGCAACACGCCCCACCCAGCCTTTTCCTCGAGCCCCTTCAGCTCCTGCGTGCCAGCACAGCTCCCTGCCCCCGTGTCTGCAATCGCGGTACCCATGGTACAGATACACTTACATATACGTGTATTCTCAAAAGCCAGAAGGAAATTAGGTAAATGTTCTCAAGCCTGAGCCCTGGCTCTGCTTTCCAGGAGCATCCCAGGCTCTGCTCTCAGCTCCCACCAACAGTGGGGAGTGTGGAAGGCACTCACCCACCTGGGGACATCCCTGCTGCCAGGAAAGGGCTTTCCGTGACTCTCCTGTAAACCTTAGCCCCCCCAAATACATCCTGTAAGTTAAAAACCTGATTAATATTAATTTGATGTTTCTAGTAGACAGGTTCTGAGTGTCCACAGGCAGCAGAAACGCTCAAGACTTCAGTTTGCTCTGAGATTCAGTGACCAGCTTTCGGGACACAAGCAGGACAGAAGGACAGTGCATCTCTACCCCGCAGCTCTTGTTAAACACATTCGTTTAACCATTAAACAAACCCCACTCGCGTTCACACCTCTTTGTGCCGTGCTTCATCTGGGCAGAGCCGGGGCTTGCCAGGACTGGAAGGGGAGATCAAACAAACCCCAAAGACAGGGCAGAGCTGCCCGGAGCTTGCAGGGCAAAGGCTTGCTTGGGCTGACAGCTTCGCAGCTGCCTGGAGAAGGCAGAGCTCTCTCAGGCATTCCAGGAGATCGTGGCACTGCTATTTTATCCGAAGTTTACTGTTTGTAAATGCTGTTTCTCTTCTGCCTTCATGTACATCAATTGCTCTGGTTGAACAGAGATGGTCTCATTATACTACAAACGGTTTTGTGTTACAGCAACCTTCCTCTCCTACCCCCAGCTTGTTATTTTAGTTATTTGCATTATTGGATTTCTTGAATTAAGTTGCCGTTTTATTATTTATGATAGCGCAGTTGCAGAGGCTGGTCATTATTTTATCAGGGACCTTGTGTTTACACGCACTGTTCCAGCTTCCCAAGCAGCTCCTGATTACCTCGGAGCACAGATTGCGTTTGTGACTCCCTTCTGCTTCTTCCTGCAGCTGAACGAGCAACAATGAGCTACAAATTAACACGATTAAAATGAGGCCGGACCACTTTTCAGATGTGCTAGATGCCAGCTTTGGTGTTCAACCATGCTGCTTGTTTGGGATGAGCATCCATTTTTTCTTTTTTATGTGAACAATTCATGAGGTCCAGACAAAGTTTATGTTCTACTTGGGAGCTGAGGGACAACATCATGTTTTCACTATTAAATCTTTTGTAATTCAGGCTGTCAAATACTTCAAATACTGTCACCAGAAGGAAGGATCAACCCAAGGAGGCAGCATCAAAAGCAGGGTATACCCCGAGGAGAGTGCCACCCTCTGATGGGCGCATCCCTGGGTGGGTGGGACATCCCCCACAGGCAGAGAGGTGTGCCCTTCGAGGGCAGTGTGACCCTCAGGTGGGTGTCACTCCAAGGACGGTGCCACCAGAACCTCTCTGACATGTGCCACCCCAAGCCAGGCACACCAAAAGGAGGGTGCCCCGAAAAGAGGGTGTGCTCTAAGGACCATGTCCCCATATCAGGCAAGTGGAGCTGAGGGAGGCACCACACCAAGACAGATGTCACTGCAGGCAGGTGTGTGGCAGGGAGGGTGCACCCCGAGGACAGTGCCACCAGAGGAGGCTGTCACCCTCAAGCAGTGTAGTTGCAATCGAGGGTGTACCCGGAGGACCATGCCAAGGGAGGACGATGTCCCTTCTGGCAGATGCTGCTCCAAAGGGGTGTCACCCCAGACAGGTGCGGGGCATAGAGGGTGCACCCGGAGGACAGTGTCACCCGGGGAAAGTGTCACCCCCGGAATGTGCACGACAATAATGTACCCTGAACAGTGTCACCGGAGGAGAGTGTCACCCCCGGCAGGTGCCACTTTAAAAGTGTGTCACCTCCTGCACGTGCATGGCAATAGAGGATGCACCCCCGAACAGTGTCACTCGGGGAGGGTGACACCCCCGGCAGGTGCATGGCAATAATGTACCCTCTGAACAGTGTCACCAGAAGAAGGTGTCACCCTGGCAGGTGCACGGCAATAGTGGATGCACTCCCGAACAGTGTCACTCAGGGAGAGTGTCACCCCCGGCAGGTGCCGCTCTAAAAGGGTGTCACCTCCTGCAGGTGCATGGCAATAGAGGGTGTACCCCCGAACAGTGTCACCAGAGGAATGTGTCACCCAGGCAGGTGCACGGCAATAGGGGATATACCCCCCGAACAGTGTCACCGCGGAGGGGATCACCCCCAGTCAGGTGCATGACAATAATGTACCCCCGAACACTGTCACTCGGGGGGATTGTCACCTCCTGCAGGTGCGTGGCAATAGAAGATGTACCCCCGAACAGTGTCACCGCAGAGGGTGTCACTCCCGGCAGGTGCATGGCAATAGAGGAGGCACTCCCGAACCGTGTCACTCGGGGAGGGCGTCACCCCGGCAGGTGCACGGTAATAGAAAATATACCCTCCGAACATCGTCATCGCGGAGGGTCACCCCGGCAGGTGCATGGCAATAATGCACCCTCCGAACAGTGTCACCAGAGGAATGTGTCACCCCGGCAGGTGCACGCAATAGAGGATGCACCCGCGAACAGTGTCACCGCGGAGGGCGTCACCCGGGCGGGAGCCGCCCTCTCGGGGTGTGCCCCGCAGGTGTCCCGGTGGCGGGCGGTGTCCCCATCCCGCCGGTCCCCACCTGGCGGCGGCGGGCGCCGCTCCCCGCCCCCGGCCGGCCGGGCCCGCTCGGCG
>VYZT01013905.1:101226-124816 GCA_013400735.1 Pomatostomus ruficeps
CCCGCGGCGGGGATGCGGCGGGGGCTGGAGGGAGGCGCGGCGCTTGCCCCGCGGTGCTCCGGGCTGCTCCAGCCCCGTGCCCGTGCTGCGAGCGGGACCCACCGAAACTTCGCTCCCCGCTCGGCGGGCGGTGATGGGGAGGCTGAGGCGCGCACCGCATCCTGCCCCTCGCTCCCGGGAATGGGCTCCTCGCTCCTGCCCTTCCCGAGGGTGCTCCGGGGGCTCACGGAGCCGGGAGCGAAGGGGCTCCGAGCTACCGCCGCTCCGAGCATCGCCCCGCGGAGCCCAGCGCGCCCCGCGGCCCCGGAGTGGCTCCCGCAGCGGCTCCCGTGGGGATGGAGGGGTCGGGTCCGGCAGGGATGGACGAGCTGCGGGTTCTCCTGGGGATGGGTGGGCTCCAGAGCGACCTTAGAGCACCTTCCAGTGCCGAAAGGGACTGCAGGAGAGCTGGAGTAGGACTTGGGCACGGCGTGGTGGGATGGGATGAGGAGCAATGGCTTCTTGCTGACTGAGAGCAGGGTGGATGAAATATTGGGGAAAAATTCTTCCTTGTGAGGGTGGGGAGGCCCTGGCACAGGTTGCCCAGAGAAGCTTGGCTGCCCCATCCTTGGACGTGTTCAAAACCAGGTTGGACGGGGCTTGGAGCCACCTGGGATAGTGGAAAGTGTTCCTGCCCGTGGCAGGGGGTGGAATGAGATGGGCTTTGAGGTCTCTTCCAACCCAAACCCTTCCAGGATTGCAGGACGGGGGGATTGTGTCAGGCTGGGGCTCCACGCAGGGATTCCTTGGCCAGTCACACCAGAGCAGCCAACTCAAATCCTGAGGGCTCCAGCATTACTCTGTGAGGTTTGCAAATATTTGTATTTCTTTTTCCTGTGAATTCTGCCGTTACGTGCAAATTTTATTTTTTAAACAAGATACTAAAAGACCAAAAAACCAACAAAATGTCTAAGCTGTGTTTTCCATCAGGAAATGGGTTTAGCTCAAGCCAGGGGAGCAGCTGCCCCACTCGGTGTCCCCCCATCCCACTGGGATGTGGCCGGGCAAAGGGGTGCTGTGCCTGCCCTCAGTGCCTGGAGTTTTAAAATAAACCCAAACTGACAGCAGATGAAAGAAACCACTACAACCACTGCAGCTAAGTCCACCTGTGACCATTAATCACGCCCCTAAAAATATATTGCTGTGTTTAATCCCAAACCACAGATTTACTGTCTAAAGAATTATCAGAATAAATACTTCTAACAGTAAGGACCATTTAAATCACTTTTGTGCACTAGCAGACCTCAAAAAGTGCTCTAAAGGCAGGTTTTTTTCCTTGCAGAGCAATTGAAACCTGCCAACAATAGCCTTTTTTTTCCTTAACTAGCACAAATACCCCCTACCCCATCTGTGACCTGACTTTGGTAAAAATGAACGTTTTCGAAAGGAATATTTCAAATAACATAAAAGAGATTTCCTAGCTCAAAATCCTTTATAGGTGAGTAGTACCCTTTATATGTTTTTTCCTTAATATTTTGCCTACAACTGACAGGTGAAGTTTGTTCTTGAGACTGGGAACTGAAATGAAGAAATGGAATCTCCCATTTATACAGAATTATAGCATTTCAATCAAATGAGCTTTGGAAAAACTTGAATACACATGAGAAAAGTGAAGAGGTTTTTGTTGATTCAGTCATTGTGTGTTGGGTATAATAATTGCTTTTTCAGTGAGAAGTCAGGGGCCATCAGTACATTTCTGGTTGCTAATGTGTTTTCTTCAAACTCTGCCTTGCACAAGATTTTGGTTTTATCACTTTTCCCTACCTTACTCCTCAAAGGTAAGGAATCATAATTTAGAGTTGTTCAGGATTATTGTTATTAAGGAAATAAGAAATGGCAAGGAAAGGGAGGATTTAGTGGCATGGGGTACAAACTGGAGTTTGAACTCATGGCTGGAGCTGAGGTGTCATTTTGAGCCTTCAGAGACATGACAGAAAAAGTCCCTGTTGGGGACAGGCTGGGTCATCAGGGAACTGATGCTCCTGAAAACTGATTGAACACTGCAAGAAACTGCTTTGTTTTAAGCCCATTCAGTTCCTTGATCTCATTTACACAAAGTCCACACACGGCATGGAGGGGAACAAATAAGTTGGCAGATGAGGGCAGGATTTTGGTGATAATACTGAAATCCCACCTGGAAATAGTGACGAAGGCACAGCAGAGGAGAGGAAGGTGGCAGGAGCTGGTGTGTGGATGGACAGGAGGTCTCAAGTCAAGCCTTGAAGTGACCACACAGCATTTTTACCAAATTGAGTTATTTTCCCTGTCCTCCAGGCCAAAGATGAGAATAATCTGCAGAACCAGAACTGTGGGGAAGATCTTGGATTTGGAGTTCAGCATTGGAGGGAGGAGGTGGCATCTCCTTCCCTGGGGGTTGGCAGGAGCAGATTAGGCAAATCGTGTTTTCCGTGGGCATGTCCCACCCTGGGGGTCCCCAAAAGCCCTCACACGGCGAGGTTCACAGTGGGTACAGTCTGGAGAGCCTCAGCCAAAATCTAGCAGAGTAACCCGAATATTTTTTCCATGTGATGCCACCCACGGCATCCCTGGGGGCCTTGATGCCTCTTTCCCACACTTGTTTGCCACCAGAGTGACCGATCTGTGGTGCCTCGAGGACTGGGCTGTGTTTGTGTTGGTTGGGATGGCACCTCCGCGGGCTCCAGTCGGGATCAGATCCTGCTTTTCCCAGGCACTGTGGCCTTGCTGCTGCAAGACAAACTTTGTGTCAGAGGGAAGATAAACCAAAGGAGCCTGAGCAGATGAGGGAAAGGCTGGTACAACACACAGGCGAGTGGCACCGGGGCAGAACTAATACAGCACTGCTAAATGTGAGCTCGGGATGGATTTCATTTGTAACTTTGGGCTGAGATAAGGGCCAGCAGAGCTGATAGGAAAGGAGCTTCCTCACCCCTCCATCAGCTTCTGCATTGCCCTGAAGCATTTGCAAAAATGTTAATGCTTGTGCTGCCTGAGCTGGTAGGATAAAGAGAGTGATGTAAAAACTGTGCTGTTGAGGGGTTTTAATTATTGTCTGTGCTCATGGTGCTGTAATCACTATTTCCCCTCATTTTTTCCTCTTATAAAAGTAAGTGAGAAGAGTCTCCTCTCCACTTTTGGAATCCAGGGGGTGCAGTGAGAGGGAAGGAGGAGGTGTCACCACCAGCTAAGGCCACCACTGCCCACCCCTGGCGTGAGGATCCTCTCCTGTGCCTGTGGGAGACGTGGGAGCTTCCCCTCCCTGCTGGGGTGATCCTGGGGGTCCCAGACGGTGACTCTGAGAGCAGAGGGAGGGTTGTCCTCGCTGCCCATGTCAAAATTCCTGCAGCTGCAGAGAGCTGTCAAAGGCTTAGAAAGTCTCCCACCAGATAGGAAATTGCATTCCCTCTTTGTGTCTCTCTCACCAGGTTCAGGGAGGCTTAACAAGTCACTGGGGACAGAAACAATAATATCTCTGTATCTAATGCTTACTGTAAGCAAAAGATGGATTACAAAATAGGCTGTTTATTTTTAATTATTAATGTGTTTGTGCTAGCAAACCTCCGCAGAGTCACACATTGTTTGTCACGGATGGGAAAGGGGATGAACTATTTGGCAATAGTATTAAAAACAATTATTTTTCATTCTGGGCATGGCCATTTTTTTTTATTCCCCAAGTGTATAATAAAAATTTTTCAAAGCAAATGCTGAGGCAAGGCCAGAAAGTGCTGTCCTGAAACAAAGAGTGGCAAAATTCAGGGTTTTCCTCCTAATTCAGCGAAAAAACTTCGCTTTGCCTCCCTGCAGCACTGCCCTGCTCTCCTCTTCCCAAGGATTCACCAGGGAAAATGCCTCCCTGGACTATTTACAGCCCTCTCCTTGCACTGCACCAGAGGAATTATCTGCCTCCTCCGGCCCTCAGCTAATCCCTAAATTGCATCTCTGCCGCAAAGCTGAGTTTATTTTCATTCCATCGTCTCGTAGTTTGAAGTATTACGCGGAATAAAATGGCCATGCAAAGCGGTGCTTTAATTTTCAAGGGCAGTAAAGTGTTTTATTTTTAGGCTGCTCTTCTTGAGGAAAGAATCTCTGGCAGGCCTTATCTGGTGGCTAATAATAGTGACCTGGCGTGCCCCGAGTGCTGCTGCCCTGCCCTTCTCACGCCTCCCGCTTACCCGGGGTGCTTCTGATCAGCTCATTAGGGCTGCCAAAGTTACAGGCTCTAATAATGTAATAACAGGGTCTGCTGGTGGTAATTAACTCCTTGCGCCGCGTGTCGTTGCTGCGAGGGCGACGCTCGTAATTAGAGAGCACAAATATTTACTGTAAGCAGGTTTTCCTGGGCAGGCTGTAGGAAACCATCCTTGTGCCACCAGCTCATGGTCTGAGAACCCTTTTTGGGTATAAACACCTGATTTTCAAGCTCTGTCTGCTCTCAACTTCAATACAAATCTTGCTTCCTGGGAGCTTTTTATTTTTTTGTGTGGTCTGTTTATTGATAACAAATCAAGCCCATGCTGAATTCGTTTCACACCATTAAGTGCAATTCCCCCAGTGACAGTGGGGCTGCTCCCAGTTTGTGGTTGTGGTTTTTTCCCCTGAACACAGGAGATAAACATCAGCATCTCCATGCACCAAGTGCATTTGAGAAAAACCCTCCTGGTGAAGTTTGCATCTCTCCTGAAAGCAGAATTTGCTCCTGCAGTCCAGCAGTACTCCTGCACCTTGTCATCAAAGCAAGCAGCAAGCTGGAGGAAGTATAAATAGAAATTCATTTTAGTAATGCAAATCCTGCAGTCCTATTTTGGGCGGGGAAAATCCCTATACCAGTTTTTAAAACGAGAAGTGTGATGGTCTAGTTTTAAGACTGGGTTTATGAGGGATTTCGTCAACCAGTGTGTTATGGTGGAGATTCTCCTCTGCCATTTAAATGTATCTGTTTCTGATTAATCTAGCATTTACATGCCATAAATCCTTGCAAATTAACTTGGGGTATGACCTCCTCCAGCAACTCACTCTGTTTTATTTACTGGAGTGGTTTTGGCAGATAAGTCTCCTCTTTTCTGTCTTCAATGACTCCCCTGGGAAAACAGTGAAGAAACAAAAATTTTAAAATATTTCACCCCCTCATCTTTTGCTTTTTTCCCTTCCAGAAGTGGCTTTTTGCTTATAGTGTCCTGAACTGCTTGTGTGAACCCTGCTGCCCTGTTGAGTGACTTTGCAATGCTCTCTCTCTCTCTCCAATAGTTGGTGAACACCAGCTGACGGGGCACAAAGTGGCAGTAAAAATCCTGAACAGGCAGAAAATCCGCAGCCTGGACGTGGTGGGGAAGATCAAACGGGAAATTCAAAACCTGAAACTCTTCCGGCACCCTCACATCATCAAGCTGTGAGTACCCTCCCTGCCACGTGTTCACCTGCTCCTCTGGGCACAAGGACTACTCATGCACTGTTAACTGCATTTCAGGATATGGATTAGAGCTGTAAAAAAGGTGTTTGGTCAAGTTTTTGTGTGTTGGATCATCCCCTGGCACAGGTTTTCCAGAGAAGCTGTGGCTTCTTCATCCTTGGAAGTGTCCCAGGCCAGGCTGGATGGGGTTCTGAGCAACTTGGGACAGGGGGAGATGTCCCTGCCCATGCCAGCGGTTGGGACTGGATGGGCTTTAATGTCCCTTCCAACCCAAACCATCCTGGGATTCCATGAACTGCAGCCTGGTGAGGCTCCGAGAGTGAAACCTTGGCCTCCAGCCAATAGGATTTATGTTTTAATGGACTGATTATCCAGAGCTTAAAAGAACATTTTTTTTTGGGGGGGGAAATTTATTATTCAGACATAAGTTTTCAAAGTCGCCACTTTGATGAGCCTGAGTTGGGGTCGTAAATCAGCACCTGCACTGCAGCCTCTGGGATTGCTGCTCAATCCCCAGCTTGTGCAGCCAGCCCACATTAATGAGGCACTCGATAATATCTTTGGCATTTCTATAAAAGAGAGCTGTTGAATGGTAACTGCGAGGGTAAGTTGACATTTAGGTCAGCCTTAAAACTGGCATGAGATATAGCAAATACCTGGGACTTAGAGGCAAGGGAAAACAAATTCTCTCTGCAGTTAAATAACTAACCATGCAGCAACTGTTGACTTTAGAGTAACTTCACAGCTCCATGGATTTATTGGAGAACAGATTGGTATTATTGCATGGAAAAAAAGCTCCAGCAAGACTCCTCAGCTGTGTGCCCAGCATCCTGCGAGTCAAATCCTGTTCACACATTTGTCAAAGCAATAAAAATTAAATCCAGTTTGACAATATCAGTGTCCTGTGGTACATATTGCATTCTTGAAATACAGTGACAAAGATGTGAGGAGATTGGGGCACACAAACCTCTTTCAGTAAGTTTTTAAATGTATATAAAAGAAATACTGGGGCAATTAACAGTAACTGAGATGTCTGGGTCCAAAGCTCTTCAGAAAAATGAGGTTGATGCTATTGATCTTTATGGGACTATCCCACGTTCCCTTGCCAGCTTCTGAAACTTGCTTGAAATCTCTGTTTCAAATTACAACCCAGCTGTAAAAATTCAAGAAATTCATCTGCAAAAAAAAGAAAAGAAGAAAAAAAAGAAGCAAATAACAACAAAACAATGAATCTGAAATAAAAGAGAGGGAGGTCCCAGCTGGTGCTGCTCTGAATTCCTGGGGCTGCATTGACCTCAGCTGATCACTGGCAGTTTATTCCAGCTGGGACACTGAAATGCCTTTGCAGCACTCAGGGATCATTTTGAAGGAAAATGGAGAAGAAATTTGCAAATGGCAGGTGATACTCTGGGGTTTTTCCCCCCATTCTAGAATATAGACTAATTTAATATTTAAAAAATAACTTTGTGGGGGGGAAGGGGCTCATCTTTGTTCCAGTACCTGTCCAGAAGAAGCTCTCTCTAATGCCTAGAGTGCTTTATTTTCTTTTTTTCTTGATATGAGGAAAACAGATGTACCCTCTCCTTGCCCCCAGCTAACCAAGCATTCATTTCTAAAGCTGCTGTTGCAGATCTCACCCAAAATGGAAATTTGAAAGTCAGGGCAGTCCTAAAAGTGATAAAATTGCCTGGCAGATATTTCAGAGGATTATTTAAAAGGTCGAAGGAAGATCATAGGTCTGGAAGAGAGGTTCTTTCACAGACAAGTGAAAGATTATACTGGAAACAAGAGATGGCTTTTCGGAAGTGGAAAGCAATTGCAAATGCAAGATCCAAACAAATTTGTATTTTAAGTGTTTATGTGGAATTAATAATCTGTTTAAAAGCCTTTCCCTGGCCTTATTACCCATTTCTTCTAAATCTGCTTGTGTTTTTTGAAGGTACCAGGTCATCAGCACCCCAACAGACTTCTTCATGGTCATGGAATATGTGTCTGGCGGGGAATTGTTTGATTACATCTGCAAGCATGGACGTGTAAGTGCCAGCCTGGACACTTGTGTGGGAAGGGGGAAGTGTTCAGGAGCAAAGTGACTGCTCCAGGGAGCACAGTTAAGGTTAAGGCCCAAAATAGAAGTTGCTTCACAGCAGCCCCATCTGGGGTGTCTCGTACTGGCTCACACGAAACCTGTGTGTGATTTTCGCAATGTTCTCAGGTGTGTTTTTGACCCCCAAATCAAAACACCCAAGCTAACATGTTGCTTAGGGTGAATATTTGGAAAACTGGCTCATTCTTGTGATTTTTAGCTCTGGGTTGCCTGTCCGAACTCCCACGGTTCAGCAGCAAATTTATGGCATGGGAGGGGAAGACCACTCGGTGTGGTCTCTGCCCCAGTCATTCACCTCTCCCAGACCCCCCTTGGCTCCACGTCAGATTCTTTGAAGCCTTTTCACGGATGTGGCTTATCTGAGCAACGTTTTTGGATGCCAGCAGTCCCACGGGGTATAAATCACCTGAGGCGTGGGTTGAGCCCAAGAAATGGGAGATTTTGGCTGCAAAGAAAATCACCAGTGTCTGCCCCAGGAGCAGTTGCAGGGCAAGGAGGTAAAAATAGGCCAAAGTAGACATCCAGAATAAGGGCTCAGGGCAGGGATCAGCCCATCACAATTTCCCTCTCTGTGCTGCGAATCAATACATTTACAGCAAATTGGGTTAGATTACTGCGGTGGTCGATGGAGCTGACTCAATTTTCCTTTCTATGTATAGTTCTGATTTCTCACACATTTTACCCATCTAGATCTTTTCAGTGACTAATTCAGATCCTTTCTGAACTTTTGCATTCATAAACTCCGTTTTCCACGAAGGGAGTCTTTTGGAATTCATCAGGAAAAATAATAATTTTAAATATAGTTTCTCTAATATAGCTCATAGAAGGTTATAGCTGTATAGGTAATTGAAATCACCACAGTATTCCAGCTTCACCTGTTGCTTCCAGAGGAAGTCCATGAGGAATTGCTCCCAGCAGCATCCTCTGGGGTGTTTTGTCCAGCCTGGATCTGTAGCAGACCCAGTGGGCCAGGAGGCCATCGTCTGATAGGTGCCACCTTTAAATTCTTGTCAGTTCAGCTAAACTGAGCTCTCACCTTTCATCTCTGGGCTGTATCATTTGCAAAAACTGGCACATTGTAAAATGCAAAGGTGAGAAATCTGCTTTATTTGCTGCTTCTGGTCGCAGGCACACTGGGATTTTCTCTCTGCACCTGGGAAGCTTTTGGCTCCTTGCTGAGCCCAACCTTCCCTCGCTGGCTCCACACGCACACCAACCCCCAGGGCTCTTCCCTCTGCTCTTCCCGCAGGTGGAGGAGGCAGAAGCTCGGCGCCTTTTCCAGCAGATCCTGTCTGCAGTGGATTACTGCCACAGGCACATGGTGGTGCACAGGGACCTGAAGCCCGAGAACGTGCTGCTGGACGCGCACATGAACGCCAAGATTGCTGATTTTGGTACGTGGCCCCGGCAGCATTCCGGAGGCGCAGCCAGCACCGCTGGAGCATGGAGCAGGCAAAACCCAGCGCCTGCTGCCCCAGCCACCACCGTGCTGCACCTGGAAAGCCGCAATTACAACCCCTGACCTCCCTGCAGCAGCAGGGGTTGCTTGTTGCAGCCTGCTTCTGTGCTGGCCCCGAGAATGGAGCAGCAGCGAAGCAATTTGTAAATCTCTGCTGTGTTTGAGTGTAATCACTCGACATGAAATTTACCTAATTTATGTTTGAGCAGCTGATTCGGGGTGAGCTGGCTGTGTGTGTTTATTTCCCTCTGCTTGGCCCTGTGCTCTTGGCCTCAGTTCATTTCACAACCAGCAGTAACGGGAGTCTCTAAGTGGCATTAGGGATTGAAAGCCATTAAAATACCCAGGCTACCAGCCCTGTCCTGGTGAGTCCTTTCTAGCAATGTAAATCCTTCTGAAGATTTACTCATTTCACAGCCCCACCCAATCCCCATATGAAGAAAGTGCTCTGGGATGAGTTATGTCCCTTTTCCTCTGTGCTCTGGGATTTGCAGCCTAGAGGAGCAAAATTAGCCTGGAGTTGGGTGTGAAAAAAAAACCCAACAAAACACCAACAAAAAAATAACAACAACAACAAAAGTAACAAAAGTAATAATTTCTAAATCAGTTCAGAGAAATCTATCTAAATTATATCAACAGTTCCTTTCCAAATATCCCGCTCCACTTGCCTGCCTCTCCTCTGTGTGACACAGAATCCTCTGTGGCTGAACCTTCAGATCAAACATCAGTGTGTAATAAACATTTTTTTTTGTAGGACTGTCCAACATGATGTCCGATGGTGAGTTTCTACGCACCAGCTGTGGTTCCCCAAATTATGCAGCCCCTGAAGTAATCTCTGGAAGGTAAGGCATTCCATTTCTCATCAGAATCTATGTGAGCACATGGATTTTAGATTTGTCCTTGGCATTGGAAACAGCTTTGCACACGTAGTAAAAGCAGCTGAATCCTTCCAACCTGGATTTTCTGTTTGGGTGAATCTGTTGGCAAAGATCTGAAGGTTTTCTTGGCTATTTTACTTCTCAATAGCTGTAATAACAAACCATGTTTTACTACAGGTGTTTACTTTGGAGGAATTATTAACACCAGATGTTGACTGTTTAGATTGCTAATTAAAGAGAGTGGAAATGACTCTTTGGATGCAAATACTGAGGTTCCAGGTGGAAAGGCTTTTCCAGGCCATCCCCTCCTCTCCTGCCCACCTGTAATATAAAACATGGAGTTAATGAGGAAAACCATTCACTAACAAAAGAACCAGGAAGATCTTTAATCACTTCCCAACGCTTGCACTGAAAACACTCGTCTTCTGGTTCCTTGGGCTTGGGGTTTTGGCCATGGCAGTAGATTCAACCTTCAGAGCTTTGTTTTGAACTGATTCATTGAATTGACAAACCTCCTCTGTGGCTGCATCCCTCAGCATGAAACATCTGCACAGCACATGGGGTGTTGAACACACTCCACGAGGTTGAATTGGACTTTTACATTTTGATACAGAAGTGTTGCCTCCAATATTTTGCTGTCAGGAACAGAAATGACATAGAATGTACATATTTCCCTAATTCTCTCTGTAACAGCTTAGCAAGGATTGAAAATATAGATTTTCACATTTTCAGTCCTCTGTACGGTCCTTCAAACTGCCCATCTCATTATCTGCCCCTTTTTTTTGAATCTCCCTTTGCCATGAGCTTTACTTCTCCTAATCCAGCATATTTGTGCCTATAACTGTAGCTTTTAAATAGAACATTTTGTTCAGAATGTGTTTGCTGTGATTATGATTATTTTATCCCTGTTTATACCAGAGCAAGTGTTGGCAGAGCATCCTAGGAATTAGACTAGCATCCAAAAACCCTGTTGTGACTACAGCTCTGTGTGTGAAATCAAGTAAATCCTCATTGTCAAGGAGGAGACAAAGCCAGAAACTACTGGGATTTCAAAAAAGTATGAACAGTATTTCCATGTCAGTGAAGGCCAGACACATGTTTTTCAATTTGTACAGGAGACAGGGCACATGGCAGATCAGCAAGGAGGATTCAGTGCCTGAGTGCTCCAAGGGTACAGGCAAGGCAGCTTAGTGAGGACAAAAGGAAGAAGGAAAACCAAGGCCCAGCCCACATGTTGCACTGTCTCAGTGGCTGCAGCTGCATCCCTCCCTCCCTCATCACTCCCACCTGCAGTCCCAGGGCTGCCTGAGTTTCCTGTCCCTGCTCTGTGTGCCAGGCTGGCCTCTTCCCAGAGCTGCAGCAGCAGGTGAGAGCTGCATTGAGGGGGACAGGCACAATCCACCCTCCCTGCCTTGCTGCTGAGTGTGTGGGACTGGGGAGCTGACTCCTGGCTCCTGCTGGAGCACAGAAGCAGCAGAGTGTGACAGCTCAGGTTTCAGAGCCATAAATGTGTATCTCATTTGTGCTTTACAGTCCAAAAGGCTGCTCAGGCAGTGCAGTTATCAGCAAAAGAATCAGGCTTCTCATCTGTGGGATCTGGGCAGGGAGGCAGGGCTGAGGGGGCATCCAGCTGATCTTCTGCCTTTCCAAAGTGACTTTGCTGCTGTCCCTGGCCTCAGCAGGGGAAGTCTCACCTTTGGATGAGCAGCCTAAGTGTTTTGGGGGTGTTCAGAGAATGGCCACGAGCATGACCAGCGTGGTTTCTACACTGATGTGTCTGCAGTGATGCTTTTCAGGAGGAGCAAGTGCTGAGGTTTCAGAGACTTCTATATTTGCATTTCATCCTCTGTGTTCTGGTAGGGCCTCCCAGCCCAAGGGGAAGTGTTGCCTCCCAGAGTCTCTGAGGGAGCATCAGTTGTAACAAAAGGAGATAAGGAGACGGAGCAAGCAGCAGCAAGACTGTGTATTTGGGGTGTCCTGAGCTGGTGATGGCAGGGAGCACTTTTGGCAGCTTGTCAGAAGTGGGAGCTCTCAGATACCAGCACACCAAAAATAAACACTCACAGATAGAATATCTGCTCCTGTTGGATCTGCCTTGTTCAGTGAACAGAAATTTCTGGCTGAGCCCTTGGGGCAAAGGCGCAAACAGCCTGGCAGGGCTCTTGGAAATGTGGGGTTTGGCTTTTTGGAGAGTTTGGTGGAGGCAGGGGTGTGCACAGGAGTGTGGGCAGCCAGTGCCAGCTCTGCCATTCATTTCCCTGAGCAGTTTTGGGTGAGGCAGGTTTGGTTTGGGGAGAACCACATGAGCAGCCCCAGGGTGGGCTGGAGCTCTGTCTCTGGTGGAGCTGGCAGGGGGTCCCCCCACCTGCACCGTGACTGAAGAGAGAGAGGATGGGTGTGACACAGAACCTGCCCCTGACTGAGGAGAGGATGGGGGTGACACTGAACCTGCCCCCTGACTGAGGAGAGGATGGGGGTGACACTGAACCTGCCCCCTGACTGAGGAGAGAGAGGATGGGAGTGACACTGAACCTCCTCTGACTGAGGAGAGGATGGTGGTGACAGAGCCTGCCCTCTGACTGAGGAGAGAGAGGATGGGAGTGACACTGAACCTCCTCTGACTGAGGAGAGGATGGTGGTGACAGAGCCTGCCCTCTGACTGAGGAGAGAGAGGATGGGGGTGACACAGAACCTGCACACGGACTGAAGAGAGGATGGGGGTGACACAGAGCCTGTCCCCCTGACTGAGGAGAGGATGGAGGTGACATCTTTCTCCTGCCCTTGCCCTCGTGCAGGCTCTATGCTGGCCCAGAGGTGGACATCTGGAGCTGCGGTGTCATCCTCTACGCCCTCCTGTGTGGCACTCTGCCTTTCGACGACGAGCACGTGCCCACCCTGTTCAAGAAGATCCGGGGGGGAGTCTTCTACATCCCCGAATACCTCAACCGCTCCGTGGCCACGCTCCTCATGCACATGCTGCAGGTGGACCCCCTCAAGCGAGCCACCATCAAGGACATCAGGTGGGCTGGGCTGGGCTGGCTGCCTGTGGGGGTCTCTGGTGTCCTGCTGGCTGTCCTGGGGGTCACCTGCTGGCTGGTGGGCAGGGTGGTTTTCAGGAGCTGTCAGCTAATCCAGGTGGTTTTTGTCCCAGGGGATTCAAGGAGCAGCCTTGCACCCTTCTGTGCTGGCTGGAAGTGGGTGATGATGAACAGGATGAGGTTTCATATATATATTTTGTATACATTTATTTAAAATTCTATTTTACTGCATTATAAGAGAGCCTCAAAAATCTCTCAGTAGTACTTAGCAAAACCAGCCATAGCATATAATAACACTAAGAACTTAATATCCACCAGCCATTTTTCATTATTTTAAGACCATGTCCCTCTGGGTGCCAGATAAAGAGCGTAATCATTGTACTTACTGTCTATCCAATAGAAAAGGAGGAGAAACCCAAAAATTCCTAACTTAATATGTAAATATTGGATATATTACATCTAGCTGGTCTGCTAAGCATAAACATAAATGTTCTTCCAGGAATTCTCGGGTTTTTAATGCATTTTCAATGGGTGGCCTTAATGTTACCCTTCAAGTAAACCCATGCAAACTTCCTTTTTTATTTCTTAATTCCTTAGAATTAGAGGATTTAATTACATGTTAGAGCAGCAGCACATGTGGTGAGATTACAGTCGATATGTACAACTTATAGACAAGGCACTACATGGCTTTTATGACTACAATGACTTAATTGTCATTGACTTTGTTGTAAATCAGTGGGGATTGGATAGCTTTGATGCTCTGTAACCCTATCAGGCCCATGGAAATCCCAAAGTGTGAAACTCCTGGAAGTGCTGAGGTCTTACTTCAAAGCCCAGTGGGCAGAGTGTCCTCGCTGTCGCAGTACCGGGCTGGGTTTTGCTCCCATTTCATCCCCTGGGGTTTATTCCTGGCTGGTGGTGGTTTCCCCACCTTGCCTTGTCCAGAGGTCACGGTGGCTCCCCTCTGCCTTCCCCAGGGAGCATGAGTGGTTCAAGGAGGAGCTGCCCAGTTACCTGTTCCCGGAGGACCCTTCCTACGATGCCACGGTGATCGACGACGACGCGGTGCGCGAGGTGTGCGAGAAGTTCGAGTGCACCGAGTCGGAGGTGATGAACAGCTTGTACAGCGGGGACCCGCAGGACCAGCTGGCCGTGGCCTACCACCTGGTCATCGACAACCGCCGCATCATGAACCAGGCCAGCGAGTTCTACCTGGCCTCCAGCCCCCCCACTGGCTCCTTCATGGACGACAGCACCCTACACATCCCGCCGGGCGTGAAGCCGCACCCTGAACGGATGCCGCCGCTCGTCGCCGACAGCCCCAAAGCCCGTTGCCCCTTGGACGCCCTCAACACCACCAAGCCAAAGCCCCTGACTGTCAAAAAGGCCAAGTGGCACCTGGGGATCCGCAGCCAGAGCAAACCCTATGACATTATGGCCGAGGTGTACCGGGCGATGAAGCAGCTGGACTTCGAGTGGAAGGTAGGGAGTGCCGGGGTGGTTTCCCAGCATCCTTTATCCCCTAAGCTCAGGGGGGTTTGTAAGTGTGGTTACAGCCTCACCTGTCTCCAGATAAATGCCCCCACCATCCCTGCTATTGCTTGTTAATGCAAACTTGCTGAATTAAGGTGCCAGCTGTGCTTCAGTGTCTGCGGTGTTTATTTCTGGTGTGAAATAAGGGTTTTCTTTCTGAGTGCTCCAGGCCTTTGTCTGGAAAGGTGATTCTGCCTCGTTTAGCTGCAGGGATAAATAAGAGGAGCTGTTCACATTTCTAATTTTAGTGGTTAATTACTTGTGAGGTCATCTTGAGTGCTCCTGAGCAGAGGAACTCTCATTATTTCTGCGAGGTCCTGTTAGGACTGAAATGCTGAAATGGCACAGTGTGCAATGTCCTAAAGGAGGCACAGATGAGGGGCAGGGGGCCTTGGGTGCAGGATTTATATCGTGGATGTGGTGGCCTTTTCCTTGATGGAGATGGAGCAGTGCTCATAGACCAGATGTGGTTTCAGACATTTATTGCTTCCTCAGTTTAGGGCTCTTGATTCAAACCCAGATGTTTTAGCTGACAGTGCTCACTGCAGGTATTTCTCCAGGGCTGTGTAATATCTAGTCACAGTGTTTTTCAAAGTTGGAATAATAAATCCTAAAGTTAGCCCTGAATCTCTGCTGCTGTGCCTGACTCCCCAAATCCTGGTGCAGCCCCTGAGGGAAGCTCTCCTGGCTCGTGGCCTTTGTCAGCAACATCGTGTGGGCATCGGGAGCCAGGTGAGGAGAATTTCAGCCCAGATCTTCATCACCAGAGGAGTTCTCCTACTCTCTCCAGGTCCCAAGCATGTGTGAATTTCACTGCGCTGCTTCTTTAAAACCTCCTGACTCCTCCTTATTTTTGATAATATTACATCTTTGAAGCCAAGTAGCTTCCAGAGACCCTATTTCCCTGCACCAGGCAGGAGGTGGACTGTGGCCAGGTGCATTTGCCTGCACCAGCCAGACGTTTGTTAGCTGCATGGTTTCACAGAGAGTGAGCAAACCTGCTGTATTTCTGGGACAGCCTCGCAAACCAGCTCAGCCCAACATCTTTGTGTAGGCAGTGGAGCTTATTTCATATGGGGACGTTTCACAATAGTCTTTCCCACCCTAAGAATAACTTCAGATGTGACTCTTCATCGGAATTAACTCCCCCATCCACGCAGTTGCTTCATAAATATAGCGCAGAGAAAAGATCTTGCTGTAGATGAGATGCAGCAGATTGTGAGGTGGGAAGCAGCAAGGGGGAAATAGAGGCTGATCCACAAACACCGGGTTTGGCTGTGCTGGTGACTGTGGCTGCTCTGCCCATCTTGGCCTGGTTTCATGGGCACTCTCCCTGCATGTAGGTCCACGAATGGACTTTTTTGGCTCATGTGGCTGTGGCTGCTGGTGAGGGAGCAGCAAACATCAGTTTTGTGCCTGGCAGATGGGTCACTGCAGCTTCCTCCGCCAGCAGCTGGTGAATCAGAGTCTTAAGAAGAATATTTAAAGACAGGAGGAAATGAAGCCGCTTGCTCGATTTTATAGGCATTGTCCTTTTGAGAAGCTGTTTTTGCCAGGAGAGGTCTTGCTCGTGTTTAGAAAAAGTAAGAAAAGAAGTAGAATCTCCCTGCTGAGGGCAGGTTTCCTGTTGCAGGTGGTGAACGCCTACCACCTGCGGGTGCGCCGCAAGAACCCCGTCACCGGCAACTACGTGAAGATGAGCCTGCAGCTCTACCAGGTGGACAACCGCAGCTACCTGCTGGACTTCAAAAGTATTGATGGTAAGTAGGAGATGCAGAACACACAGAAGGGCAAGGCTGGGAGTTTAAGAACCATCCTCTGCATTTTGAAGCGCTTACGCGGCTGTGTCATTTCAACAAAAGCCCTTTCGAGCCATTGCGTCTCCACTGCTGTTCCCATTTCATTACCACACCTGCATTGCTGCTGCCAAACTGACCCCACTTTTTCTCCTTTCTTTCTTTCTCTTTGGCTTTTCCAGATGAGGTGATGGAGCAGAGGTCTGGCTCCTCCACGCCCCAGCGCTCCTGCTCGGCCGCGGGCTTGCACCGGCCGCGCCTGAGCATCGACGCGGCCGCGGCCACCGAGTGCCAGTCGCTGATGGGCTCCCTGAGCGGCTCCTTTGTCGGCAGCATCCCCTCGGTGCCCCCGCGCCTGGGCAGCCACACCATGGACTTCTTCGAGATGTGTGCCAGCCTCATCATGGCCCTGGCGCGCTGAGGGCGCCAGCCCCTCTGCGCACGGCGTCGCACTGTGAGGATCTGCGCTGCCTCGCCCGCCCCTTGCTCCTTTCGCTTCGTCGTTCTTCCTCCTCCTCCCCTCACCGCTCCACAGAGCCAAGTCCAGCCCCAAAACATCCTCCCCTCTGACAAGGCACCAAGGAAATGAACTTAATTTCTCTCCTTGTGCCTGGTGAAATGTATCCAATACCCTTTTTATTTTTACCCAGTGAAGCCCATGGGAAATGCCAAGGCTGTAAAGTAACAAAGGTACCACTGAGTTTTTGGAAAACACCTCCCCCCTGGTTCATCTTGAGGTAATGGAGGCAGAGCCAAGCTTCCTGCAGGGAGGTTGGTGTCTCCCCGATGCCATGCAGAGCAGGGGCAGGATGGGCTGAGCCAGGGCAGAGGGGCTGACCAGGAGCTCTGTGGAATGGAGTGGAGGGGCATTGAAGCTGCTCTGCGGTGTTCACACCCAGCTACCGGCCCTTCTGACACTTTTCCCCCCAAAGCTGCTGAGGTGCTCTGCACTAGTGCAATATGACCTCCCTCCCCTCTCTTTTCCCTCTGCTGGAGATGGGGAGGGAAGGTGGGATGTGCAAAGTTCCTGTTGCAAACCTGCCCTGGGGAGGCCTCCCCGTGTCAGGGCTTTGCAGAGGAGTGTCCCTAAGGTGCTTCACTTCCTCCCTAATGCTCCGGACAGCACTGACCTGCTCGCCACGTTCGGAGCTTGAGGCAGATTGCCTTTTCTCCAGCCCTTAATCACCACCTCCCTGCACCTGCTCACCCTCCCCTGCCTCACTCGGGCTCCAGGGGCTGAATCCCAGGCAGGGTTCAGGGGAGCAGAGGACAGGATCCGGATCAGCCGCCTGGGAACGCCGCGCTTCACCCGAGGTTGGGATCGTCACCGCCGGACAGGATCCACCTGCAGCACCCGGCTCCGGAGCTCTCACCTCTCACCTTGCCCGCAGGAAGCTCTGCCTGTGCTCAAATCCTTCCAATCCCTGCCAGATCTGCCTGCCCTGTGCTGGACACTCTGCCCGTGCCCAGGGGCTCTCCCATCCTGCTGCTGCCCACCGGACCGGGACCGTCACCGCTGCGCCGACCAGGCAGGGATCTCCCAGCCCGGAATTCCACTGCTCCTTTGCTGCTGGCTGTCTGAAGGATGGGATTTTATTTCTCAAGACAAACTGCGGGGATTTTTCAGGTTAAAATTCTCGTTACCCAGGGGTAAACCCTCGTGCATGTGTGACTTCTTTGTTTTTAAAAGAGTTATTATTTTTTATGACACGGGATTAATCTTATGGGCAGCATTGGCACCTGCTTGGCTTTGACATGGTATTTAATTCCATTTACTTGATTATGAAGTAATAGTCTAATCAAGGAACAAATGCTTTATGAAAACTTTGCCAAAAAATCCTGGGTGGGGGGTTTTGTTTTGTTTTGTTTTGTTTTCTTTTGTGTTCTGTTTTAAGAATTAAAGCAAAGAACTTTTGCTGGTCCCAGGTATACAGTCATTCAACTTGAAAAACAATTTAATCTGTCTTTTTGATAGCTTCTTATGACCCCTTGAGGTTTTTACCTAGGTTTTTTTTGTACAGTTGCACTTTAATTTATACTTTCTGCAAGTTTCTATGAGAAGCAAGGAAGAGAACAAAACATTAAGCTTTTTTTACTGATAATTTAAGGTAATCAAGACAAACACGGGATATTTTTGCCATCTACTGGCAGTTAAATGGACATTTTCAGCTTGAAGTCCCTTTTTTTTTTAAAAAAAAAAACAAACACAAAAATGCCTTACTTTTGTTACAGATTGTGCTTGGATCCTCACTAACGTGACTTTACAGCTCCAATTTTTCCAGAAGCCGCACAAAGTAGAAAGCTTCCAAAAAAAAAAAAAAGAAAAAAAATCAGTTTTGCTGTTAAGCTCTTGAACACTAAATCCAACACAGCAGCGGTTGGATTGTAAACCCACAGCAGAGCAGCTCTGTTTTTAAAAGAAATACTGGAAATATTTGTAGTGCTCCTAGGTTTTGTAATGAGCCTTTTATTATATGATGATTATTAGATAAATACTCCGGGGTGGAGGATGGCTTTGGTGCTGTGCCTGGTGGCTGCCAGGTGATTTGTGTCCCCAGGGCTGTGGTGTGAGCAGGACATCCCTGGTGAGGATGGAGAATCCAAACTCCTGCATGCAAAAAAAAACCCCAAAAAACCAAACCCCACCCCAGAGTCAAAGCTGAGCAGCTCCCAGCAGCGTTTGGGTGAATGCTGAGACACGAGCGAAGAGCCCTGAGCGGGTTTGGGGTGATGGAGATAAACCCCTTTGGAAAGGAGCAGCAGTAGGGACAGGCATTCATTCCCACCCAGGAAACAGCAAGGAGTGAATGTGTTTGAAGGGTTAAAGGCTTTTTGAATCTTCACTCCCAGCTGAGCAAATCTTGCCAAATCCTGGAAGCACCTGCAGCCCCCGTGGTGAGGGGCTGGTGTGGTGGAGTCTGGGGCTCAGCAGCAGGTAGATGTACTGATATCTTTTTTTTTGAATTGCCTCTTGTCCTCTGGGATTTCCTACCCAGCAGAACTAATAGTGTTAAGCAGCAGCAAATGCCCTGGGGAGGAAATATTTGCTTCCTGGAGGCGGGTGGGATTTCTGGGTTGTAGAATGAGCCCCTTGTGGCACTTGGCATCTTCTCAGAGCCGTGCAAACATTAACTGCTGTGTGGATCTGCAGAGCCAGTCCTGCCCCGAGGGCAGCAGGAGTTAGTTTTCCATATGGAGAGACACAAAGAGCTGGAGCAGCTTCCCTGCTCAGGGTCAGCAGAGGCAGGGCAGGGAACAGCGCTGGTGGAAGCACCTCCCCAGTGACCACGGCAGATTGACCTGTCCATCACAGCCTTACCCAAATCCCTGCTGCACTTTGAGATACTCTGAGGACTTTCACTTCTTTTTATTATTTATTTTACCTTCAAATAGGTTGTGTTCTGTTTCCCAGCTGCAGAGGAGCTGCTGACCTCCAGTTACATTTTCCAGAGGAAAAGTTTAACTTCCAGGCTGTTACACTGTGGTCAGCTCTTTCTGAGTTATGCTGGTGCATGCACAAGTGTCGGGGAAAGCAGGGTAGACAATATTTGAACTCCAGAAACTTGAATTACTCCAAGTGCAATTCTTCAGAAGCCACTGGACAGCTGTGCTTTGCAAGCCACAAACTCACCCAAACTTTGCTTCAGCCGGAGGGGGAGAGAGGCAAAGTGCAAAGGAAAAAGGGTTCAGATGGGCTCCAACAGAAACCTCCAGCTCCTGGATGAGTTCATCCAGAAATGCCTCGTGCTGTTCTTGTTGGAAGCTCTATAAATGTAAATATTATTTATGCATACGTGCATGTGTATAAAATGCAGGTGGCATCCCTGTCGTTGGCCTCTCAGCTCTGTCCTTCAGCAGGGCAGGTGTGTGCCCTGGCCACTGCCCCCACACACTAATCCCAGCCTCTGCGAGGGCCTGCACAGACACAAGGGGTGCTATTTTTACGCCCTCGTTTCGGTAAAGCCCATGAGTAGCTTAGCTGACCCCATCAGGCTCAGCATGGCCTTGGCCAGGGGTGGCAGGAGAAGTGGCAGCAGGAGCTGTGTGGATCCTGCCCTTCCACCCTCCCTGGCCAGAGCCCTGGTGCCGATGGGGTTTGGGGCAGGTTTATTTTCAGGAGCTGGAGCTGAGCAGGTGAAGGCAGCAGGATATTTTTTTTTCCCCCTTTAACAGGTCAGAAATGCATCTTCAGCTGTGTGTCCAGTTAGCATTTCACGAGGTGTGTACAAGCGCAGGGGGATACGTGGGCAGTGCTGTAAAAATGTGAACCAGGTGGTTGGTGTGTGCTGTGTGTACGTTTCTGTGTGTGGTTATAGTGGCGTTCGTGTTGGAATAGATGAGGTTTGAACAAAACAACCCTTCTGTCTGCTCCTTTCCATTTCCCTGCTCTTGGCTGTCAGCGTGCACCCCGCAGGAGGAAGAGGGACCTGTGTGCAGGGCTTGTGCCTTCCGTGTGTGTTGGGGCTGCTGGAAGCGGCAGCTTTGTTTCACGAGGTGCACAATTTCCCCCGCTCACGCAGAATCCCCCCGCTGAGACATGCAGGCCGTGTTTCTGAGTACTTGAAGTCCCATTTGTTGTGCAATTCTTTGGCTTCACCCTTTTATTAGCTGAGAGGAGAGAGGGAAGAAGAATCGCACAGCTGGGTGAGCCAAACCTGCTCTAGCTCCTGCTGTTCCTTTCCTGGAAAGTTGTAGGGTCTGGTTTTGTTCCAGGTGTGTGATGTACCTTACTGGTGTCACCTTTCTTAAGGTCTTATTTGGTATGGGCTT
Organism: Pomatostomus ruficeps; assembly: GCA_013400735.1. Classification (NCBI taxonomy): domain Eukaryota; kingdom Metazoa; phylum Chordata; class Aves; order Passeriformes; family Timaliidae; genus Pomatostomus; species Pomatostomus ruficeps. The sequence goes on from VYZT01013905.1 coordinate 122,230, forward strand.
TTCATTTAGTGCTTTCCTTTGGCTTCTTTAGCCCTCCCTGTATTTATCCCTTTTTCATCATTCAGTTATTAAAAAAAGCAACAGCTTCTTGTAATTCTGAATTCCCAGTCTGCCTCCCGGCTGTGGAGTTAACGATGCAGCCAGAGGTACCTCACTGCCATGCCCGAGGGATGAGCTGGGGTTCAGGGTTCCCACACGACACCTGCTGAGGGAACAGTGACTTGTGCAGAGAGCACACCTGGTATTCGATGCACAGATCTCTGCTCATTTCAGTCGTCGAAATTCGGAGAACTGGACTGTGAATCAGAGCTCTACCTGCAAGCACGAGTACACTTTTGGTGTTAGAACAAGTCTGTTTTCAACAAAAGCCTTGAAGTTCCTGCTGAAGCTGCCTTAATTTAAAAATCAAAGTTTATTTGTAAGACTCATCTCTGGTTATTTTATTTTTTTTTTTTCAAGTTTGGGAATAGTTTATTTATCCTCATCTCACAAAGCTGTGAAGTAGGTCCTGTAGCCATGGTAATATTTATTCTTGTGGCTGAGAGCATGTTCATGTGTTCTGTATCATGTTATACTCACGTGGTTTGTACCTCAATGCATTTGTTTTGTTTTTCTTTCTTTTAGGGCACAAAGCAAAACTGAATCCCAGGATATCTGTGGTGTCTTTGGGCAGACAAACCTCAGCTCTCCGAGAGAGCTGAACTGGACTTGTCCACTGCAATTTTTAAATTTTAAATTCTCTAAGGAGTATTTAAGATTTATAATATTATGTATTTATGATTTTTTTTTTGTTAAAATACTGAACTTTAAAAAGTTCTGAGTAGAAGCATCCTTTCAAACATATTGACATGAAGTTCAGGAAAAAAACAAACCCTGAGCTCTGTAAGCACTCCATCCTTGATATTTTCTATTTTGTCAACGGAGGGCCTGGAGAGGGTTTTGTTTTCCAATTTGTGGCTTTAGTACTTTGTGTTTTGGAAGATCACAGAGCCCTGGTTCAGTTTTGCCCTTTGTGCATTAGATAATCACAACGAAGCCTTTTTCCTTCCATTTATGGCGTGGAAAGTGTTTCTCGGTGTAGTGCACTGCATGTGATAGCTGTCTCCATGGTTGACATTTGCACTTTAATAAACTCAGAGATGAAAAGAGATAAAAGCAACAAATCCTTCGAATTTCCTCAGTGCACAGTCCCTTTCTGCAGGCTGGGCTGGCCTGCTGGAGTTTGCCTCTGGAGATCTTTGCTGTGGGATCACAGATGCCCTCAGGGCTTGGTGGGGGGCAAAGGGGCAGGGAGGGGAGTTAAAATTTCTGCAGGAATAATTTAAACAGCTTCCCCAGCCCAAAATCCATGCCAGGAGCCAGGCCCATGTATTTACAGGCATCGAGCAGAGATTATGGAGCTGTGCTGACTCGGATCTTGACTCCTTACACCAAGGAGGAAAGAGAGAGAAGCATCATAAAGACATTATGCAAAAATAACCTTTCACTGCAGGACAGGTTTCCGGGACAAAACCGGGGATCTGTTTCCTCTGTGCCTGTGCTGCAGGAGGATGTAACTCCAATTAAAGCTCACAGCTGCAGGGACTGCTCCACATTTGTCCCTATCTTGTCCCCATTTTACACAATTTCAGTTCTCCCTCAGACTCATCACCTCACAACTGTCACCGTGATTATTTCCCCTTTGAGGGGGAACGTGGAGGAACAGGGCTTAACACTCATAGGAGAATTATTTTAAGTTTTGATGTGGTTAGGATGTACCATTAGACTCTAAAAGAAAAAAAAAGAAGAAAAGGATGAGTTTAATTTCCTGACCAATATCTTGACCTAAATATAGCCAACCTGTGGTTTAATGGAGGAAATCAAAGTTGCTGTATCTAAAGCATTTTTGGAGCGTCTGGAGTCAGCTCCTTTCTGCTGTGCATGCATTGGAATGTGTCCACGAGGAAAAAAAATTATTTCTAAGGGTTTTGCAAGGCATCCTTGCATTAAATCAGCTGCCAGTGGCAGGGCAGAAGTTTGTGTTTTGCAGGGATTTGGGGCCCAACCCCACAAGGACTGAGCGTCACCACACCGGGATCGGGGCCGGAGCACGTCCAGCACAGGATAGATGGGGAGATTCCTAAAAAACTGTGTTTAAAATAAGAAAACGCTGTTAAATAACTTCCTTGGGAGGGAGAAAAGAGCTTGCACACGTGGCTAATACAGGATTTGCCCGTAGTGCTTACACAGGGGGTGATTAATGGACTTCATGGCTCGTGAACGAGGAGGATGAGGAAGGAGTGGAGGAAGGGGAAGTTTTCTTCAAGGTATTAATCCTAAACATCACCATGGGAAAAAAAAAACCTGTCTCCAGCACTTCACCTGGGGCTGATTCCCTGCAAAGGGATGGAGGTGAAGGACACGGAGCACGTCCCAGCCTGTGCCAAAGCCAAACACGAGCTCCAGCTCCCCAAACTCTCCATCTCCACCAGAAAAAATCCAAATATTTGGGCTGGCAGGGCTGCAAAGCTGTGCATGCTTACAGGGGAGGGCTTTTTTTTTTTTTTTTTTTCTGCCAGGATGGGTGCAGGCCAATGCACTTAACAGT